>JAVSBS010010270.1:58340-224289 GCA_033124195.1 Coracias cyanogaster
CCCCCCCCCCCCCCCCCCCCCCCCCCCCCCCCCCCCCCCCCCCCCCCCCCCCCCCCCCGGGGCTATAGATGATGGCTTCAAATTTGAAGATCCTGCAGCTTCTCTGAATTGCTTTTACATTTTGTCTTTATGTGGATCCAGATCTTGCTTTTGGTTAGAGGGAAAAAAAATTCCTGAAGACTACAATGTTTCAGATTCTGTGCAAGCTGTAAAGTTCCCCTGAAACCACTTTCATTAGTTTTGCAAAAATTGCAGCCTTAAGGCTTTAAAAAATGCTAAGCAATCAGCAGTCACTCATATGGGAGCCTAATTATGGAGCTGGGAAACAAATACGTCTTGGTCTTTCACTTGTCTTGCATAATATATATAATTGGATTTAACCCCATACCTGCTTTTACAGATGTGTAAATACTTGTGACTGCTGGGTACCAATGCAGAGGTATCTCTTTCCAAGTATGTCACTAAATGACATGGGAAAGCATCAGGATCCTCCAACACATAAACTCAACTCTCCCCGTGGCTGAAATAGGTATTTTATGATTTCAGATTGCATCTGAACTATTAAAAATATCCCTGAGGAGACACTGATAACCTCTAGGGCATGACTCAGTGTGCATTCTTACATACCTATTCAACGTTGTGCAGCCAAAGTGCAAATATTGTCCTTTCAGCTGTGAAATAAACAGAATCAAGCAAGGATACACTGTTCTCTGAATTGTTTCCTTTGTAGGGGCATTTCTTATGTTATGCTCAACAAATTCATTTGTTCTTCTCTCCATTTTCTGATCATAATTAGACTGATTCACCCCTAAATTCCTCATTTCCAGTTTCTCATAGCTTGACGTGGTTCTTCCTGCCTAGTTTGGGAATATGAGGCTTTTGGAGGAAGGTAAATCAGACTTTTTCTGCTCCTAGGTATGGGATGAATAACACTGTGATGGGTTACCCCTGGCTAAAGGCCAAACTCCCACCCAGATGCTTTCTCACTCCCCTCCTCAAGAGGATCAGGGGCGAAAATAGGGCAGAAAAGCTCATGGATTTAGATAAGGACAAGGAGATCATTTACCATCATGGGCAATACAAACTTGACTTGGAGAAAAGTGATGTAATTTATTGTCTATTAAAGTAGATTCATGTAGTGAGAAATGAAGATAAAACTAAAACAACACTTCCTCTCCCACTCCCTTTCCCATTCCCAGCTTCACCCCTTCACTGCTGGCGTTGGGGCTGTGGTCAGTCCATCACAGCCCCTCTCAGCCACTCCTCTCCTCATACCTCTCCTTGCCCCAGCACTGGCCCTTTCCCGGGCTCCAGCCCTTCAGGGACAACCTGCTCCCATCTGGGCTTGGCCCTTTCTGGAACCTGTTTTCCCCCTGTGCCCCCAGCTTGGCTGAGGGGCTCAGCTGTGTCCTGTGGTGGGGCTGTTGGAGCCAGCTGGGACCACCTGCAACTGGCTGGAACCGGCTGTGTCCAGCATGGGGCAGCCCCAGTTGCTCCTCACAGGGGCCACCCTGCAGCTGCCATGGCAGTACCTGGGCACATACATCATTATGGGTATCCATTGCCAACCCTTTCCTCTCAATGGAACTAAAATGCAGGCTATGAATGCCGTATTTCATTAAAACAGTGCAATGTTTTCTGGATGACTCAAGCAGAGTGGTGCCTCTGTGGCTATCAAATGCACCTCTGAGCTGGGTTTGTTTAGGAGGAGGAGAGGAAGGATGGGATAATGGAAAATGCCCCTGTCCCCAGTATCTGCTGGTGCTGTGTGCATAAACTCCTTAATCACTCAGTGCAATTTCATCTATATTGTTGTCCCACCTCCCCATCACAGAGGAGTTGTGTTTTCCCTGGAGAGTCTGTCCCAGGTAACTCCCAGCTAAATTTCCCATATTGTAAGGGCTAGGAAATAATTATAGGGACATATTAGGAGAGGCGTAGACTTAGAGAAACAGCAAGGAAAAGATGTGAAGATTCTTCTGGCAATGAAAATGTGAAGAATAGCTCAAAGACAAAGAAGACAAAAAAGATGCTAAAACAGGAAACTTGGGCTTTCAAGGAGAGAAGTCAGAACTGCTAAAGCTGTTTTTAGAAGAAAACAGTTGACAGAACAGATTCTCCTCTGAACACAACTGAGATTTGTAATTAAAGCTGGTCAGAAGATAAGTCAGCTCAAGTTTTTAAGAAATAAAAGTCTTGCAAAGAATTGATCTGAAATACTATTCAGGGTCAGAACTATCATCCCTCTGCTAGTTTATATCTGGGACTGCCAGCCCTCTGGGCACCAAGGAAGAAGACTTCACCTCAGCCAAATCTGAGCTCATAGTCATTTTTTGTCCTGATATCTGATATGAGCTAACATCCCCAGTAGATATTGCCAGTTTAGATCATCAGTTGCTAATGATTAAATTAGTCTAGGCCTAGTTAGCTACCTAAATGTCCAGTCCCTTCTGGAATTACATTTATGATCTGTTTGATTAAGGAAGCATAGGAAAATGTCCTGCATCATCTTGTGAGGAAGAGAAAAACTAAACATTTGTGAAAAATGAAAATCTTTTCACTTTGCAGAGATTAAACAAAAAAGTCTCCATTGCAGAGAGGTTGCTTTTATTTTTATTTGAGAGAGCATGGTGAAATAAAGCCCAAACAAATCAAAATATCAACAGGGGTAGAATATTGTGAACAAAACATGAAAGGCCATTTTTTTTGACAAGCAATGTGAATGAAAAATGTCAACCAGTTCTATTTATAACTGGGGATAGGAAAGGAAGATGCATTTAAATGTGGATGTGGGAAGCATTCTCATTTCTGTAGTTTGTGAAGGCTCTGCCTGATTTCTCTGAGATTAAAAACTCAGCAAGCAGGTAGGATCTAATGCTTTACTAGCATAATCATCTTAGCAACTCTGAAGTCATTGGAGCTATGACAATTTATGGTGACTGAGATTTGCTCCCTGATACTCTAAAGTTCTTATCCTTTGGCCTGTAGCAGGAAGTATCTATTTTAGTAGATTATTGCAAACAACCCAGCTACTGTGTTGGCCGGTGCATGTCCTTTCATTATACCCTTTCTCCAGAATCGTTCCTTTTATTTAAGTCAATTATTACTAAGTCCTCTCTCATTGATTGTAGCTCAGTTCCTCTTAGCCTTCATCCAGAAATGAAGTTTCCCTTATTCTTAGCTTTCAGTGTATGTAGTTGCTTTAATGCCAAAGAAGATAATAGATAAAAATATATATTCAGATGCGTGGCTGAATTAAGCATTATTCTGGCACTAAATTCAAGATACTAATTTACAAGATTTGAGCCTGCTTTGTTTTGTATTATTTTGTCTTGAGGGTCATTCCACTGCTCCGTGTATGTAAGAGAAAGAAGATGCAGATAAACAGTATTTGGCTGCAGAAAAATGTGAAATTCAGCTTTTGACTGAATTATTATTTCTACTTAGATTTCAGTGACCCCTTCCTGTCCATGGAATACTTGCGATACTTTATTTTTTTGGATTTAAAACTTTAAAGTTGAATCCTTTCCCTAATATATGGTACCACATCCACACTGTCAAACTGTGGATGACAGCCCACAGAAGTCACAGCAGTGCATACTGCTTTGTATGGCCTCACCTTGTGGTGTGACATCATTCTTAATCTCCTCTGTTAACAAGACCTATGTCAAATATTAAGCTCTTGTGTTTAATTTATAATCAATCACTCACTGCATGCCACAGCTTTTACTGACAAGTAATTCATTACTTTCTCAGATCAGTCACTAATCTATCTGACAACACTTGGGGCAGAATCATAACTTGAAGTAACTAAACACAGCTAAAGCTGCTGCCAACTTGGTTTTGACTTAACCTTTCCCCTTACCGTGTTTGCCCTCCCCTGCTGGATAGTTTTTGGAACACCTACAGCTGCAACTGAAGTCAGTAGATGAAATCCTGACTTCCAGCTGCAAAGCTCTTACTGACCTCAGTTTAAAAAAAAGGATTTTACCTAGTGGCAGTCTTTCATCACCTTTGAAAAACAGGGATTTAAGAACTGGCTAAAGGTCAGAGCAGAAATCAATGCCAGAAAACGGACTAGACCTCTGTAGGGTCTAACTCCCAGTGCTTCCCTGGAAACACAAGGTACTTTCTTTCCAGGTATCATGTCACAGACTTTTCTGTCATTTCTAAGCCTTTTTTCCTAGTACATACTGGACGGGGGAAGAAGCATGACAATATACTTATAAAGCTGCAAACAGGCATCAGCTCCTTTACCCTGCAGTGTGAGGGAATTTAAACATTCTGAGAAGAAAAATGTCTCCAGGCAGGAGGAAAAAAAAACATGTTTTCAAAAACTCAAGCTGTAAAAGAAAAGTGAAAAACACAAGCTGTTGAGAGTATGAAAGGTTCAAGAGGGTAGGAGCACTGATGCCTTGAGATTTTAAGAAGGGCTGTGTTGGCTTAATAGGAATTTACCCCAGTTTTTTTCCTGCTTTGAGAACAGGGAGCATTACCTACAAAAATAAAGAAAGGAAAAACCCTGGCTGCTTTGAAGACTGTTAGTGTGCTCACCTCGAGAAAGAGAGAAAAGGGAGAACCATCTTGTGAGAGTTGACAGTGCATGAGAAAGTGAGCTGCTGTTAGCTCTGTGGGGCCAGCAGGATTTTCTTGATCTAGTTTAACAAGTCATCTTGCTAATCCAAAGGTTACGTCCTTGTCTTTTGGGCAAATATTACACTGCAGAAACTGTTCCTTGGTTTTGGGGGCAAGATTGTTAATACAGCAGCACAGAGAACAGATCTTTGATTAGCAGCATGGAAAAGATGGAAAGCTGTAGAGAAAACACACCTAATCCAGATCCTGTTCATATCAACATAAACACTGGTTTGTTCCAGATTAACACGGGCAAGAAGGAGACCAGCTTCAGTCTTGGTATTTGTCACTGCCTTCTGCTCAGCAAGTGTTTGTGTTCTCTCTCTCCTCCCTGAGTACCCAAACAAAAAATCTGTTCATACTTGTATTTGTGCCCTCAAGCATGCATTTAGCAGATGAGGGGCTTTGGATACTTGCATTTTTTCTGTTGCCTTAAACAAGAAAGCTTTTTCTCTCAGTTTGAGTGCAGAAATGTCCAAAACTAGCTTGGAGCACTCAAGGTGCTTTATGGGACCTTTGCACACAAATTGAAGAACTGATAATATGGTGGGTAATGAAGTTCCCTGTCACCTTCTGGGGAAAAAGTATAGAGTAAGAGTGTAGCAGGTTGGTATGTATCTAAGTGTGTTTGGTTTGTGTCTGGTGGGGTTTTGGGAGTAGGGGATGAGGACTACTGGTGTGCCTCCTGTAAGAAGCTTTAAGAAGCTCCCCCAGCTCCAAGTCAGACGTGCCTCTGGCCAAGGCCAAGCCAACCATAATCTCTGCAATAACACCTTTAAGAGGGGAAAATCCTGTTGGAGGAATTCCTTTGTTTTGGGGGATCTTTTGTTTTGGAGAAGAATGGAACATGAGAAAAACAACTACGGGGACACCAAGATTGGTGAGGAAGGAAGGTGGAATGCATGCCAGAGCTGCCATTCCCTTTCAGCCTGTGGTAAGATGGAAGGCTGATGCTCTGCAGTCATTAGAGATCAATGGCAGAGCAGAATCCCACCTGTGGCCCATGGAGGACCACAAGCTGGAGCAGGTGGCTGCTCCCAAATAAGTCCATGACTCTAAGGGAAGCCCATGCTGGAGTGGTTTGTTGCTGGGAGGATTACACCCACAGAAGTGACCCACGTTAGTTGGAGAAGTTTACGGAGGATTGTCTGCTGTGAGAGGAATGGCACACTGGAGCATGGAAGGACTGTGAGGAGTCTTCCCCCTGAGGAGGAAGGAGTAGTAGAAATAACATAGGATGGACTGACCACAACCTCCATTCCCTGCCCCTGAGCCTCTGGGCAGGAGGAGGTAGAAAGCTGGCGGTGGAGCTGAGCTTGGGAAGAGGGGAGGCATGAGAGGTGCTTTTGAGTTCTGGTTGTTTTTCTCACTGTCCTACTCTGATTCAATTGGCAAATTTGTGGTGGTTCTGTTGTTTAAAATACGTTGATTTTGTTTCCTCAAATCAAGTCTGACTTTTGCCTGTCACCATAATTGGTGAGCATCCTTTGTCTTGACTCTTGAGCCTTTTGTTGTATTTTCTGCTCCCCATCTCACCAGAGGCTATAAGGAGTGAGCAAGTAGCTGCATGGTGCTTTGTTGCCAGCTGGGTGGGCTCAAACCATGACACCAACATAAGGACTACCAGGAGGATTGCAAGAAGCTCTGGTTTATTACATCATTCATCCTTCATCACTTCAAACTCTACAGCAGTGAAGCATGATGAAAACTGAAGTCCTATAAACTATATGCTTTGGTCACAACTCCTCTCAGACAAACACCATATTCTGCATCTGTGAAGGAACTTGTGCTGTGGGGTTCCTCCTATGGTGTGCATACTCTGGGTAATGCACCATTACAAAAGACACCTGAGGTACATGCAGAATGAGAAAAATGTGTCTGTGGTTAGGACTTGAGCTATCACCACTATACAACTATGAACTGGACAATCGAAGAGACAGAAAGGTACCTTGGCCATTTACATGACTGTGGAGAGCAGTGCTACCTAAGTACAAATAGGAAATAAAGAGTTCTGTGAGATCTATTAATAAATCTGTAACTGCTGCAACAGAAACCAGGTTTTGTTCTCTTCTGACAAGTGGATAGGTGCAGGTTATCTGCCTTTGTGCCTATAGTTCATAATTTAACTGTAATTTAACTTGCACATGGTGAGAAGGAATTTCTGGCATTTGCTCTGTGGGCTGGCAAGCTGTCAAGTAACTGTAGGATTCAGTGAGTCTGGAAGAGGCTCTGGGCTGACCTGCCACAAGTAAATGATGTTGTTTTCCTTAATCAGTCCACCAGAGCTGGTGCCTTGAGTGTCCTTCATCTAATTTTCTTGCAAGCTGGACTCTGACAAATATAATAATGGTATTTTTCACTCATTTGCAGTAGTGTGTTTATTTCAATGGTATTGAAGTACCCCTCAAAATGCCAAACTTCTTCGGGAAAATATTCACGTATCAGTTTTAGTAATATAAAACTATTATTACTGCCTATCTCCCAGGGGTTTTGTGAAGCTTGTTTAATTGAGGTCTGAACTGTCATTATTTGTGAGATGAGATTATCTATCATTCATGAGCTTTCAAATGCATACCAGTTTGTCTGGGAGAAAAAAGACTGGCAAATCCTAAAAGTTTCATGATTTTCAGCACAAATAATTACTCCTCCAAATATTCATTCTTTATAGATTGCTATTTGTTACTTGCTATTCATTATCCACAGTTTGTCATTTGTTATATTCCTGTCTAGAAAATTCAGTCACCCTGTCAGGTACCAGAAGTAATAGTATGTGACTTTTATGACCGTTCACCCACCATAAGTAACACATAGAGGAACTTGCACAATCAAAGCAAGCAGTGCATGAATAACGCGTAGACAAAATTTGTTTACATGAGCTATTCTGTGAATATTTATGAACTAGAAACACGTTTGTAGAAATTAGGATCAGAGTGCAAAGAGAAAAGCAGGGTCAAATTTGCTGTAATTTGAGTTCTATCCATAATTTATTACTACGTAGTAGTTACAGATGGGTAAACTCCAACTTTAAGTTCAGTTGAGTTGCACAATGCCATATAGCAGGCTGGTGGGGCCAGAAGGGAAATGGTAACATGGCAATGCTTTGAACCTGCGTGGCAATGCTTTGATCCTGCATGGCAATGCCTTCACTGCCTCCCAGCCTGTGCTGCTGTGTCGTGATCCCCACTAGACCACATTGTGGATGTGCAGCCATCGCTAACATGTCATTAGATTCACCTAGTCTGCACTGGCAGTTTCCTCCACGTTTCCCATCATGGCATGGAAGATGCTCCTCGTGCACCAAAGACAGGAAGAACTGTGGAAGGAAACAAATCTGCCACTAGGTCAAGAAAGCCTCGTGGCTCAAACACCATCTGTGCTTCTAGCTAGCAAAGGTCCAGTCTGTTCTAAAATACCCACAACTTAATCCAATATGGCTGTAAAACTTTCCCAGAGCATTCAAATATATGGGTGTGGAAGTGGAGTCTCCTTCGTTGCCCATACATTTTGGTTTTGCATGAAAACATTTTTTTTTTAACATATACAAACCCACAGCTTTTGCACTTAGAGATTTCCTGTGTATTTTTGTATAGCCAGAGGGCCACAGGGGATAAAGCTGCTGTGCATTATTTCCTAGGAGGAAAGGCATCTTCTTACCCACAAAATCAAGCAGGGACTTAGATTAAAAGCAGACAAGAGCCTGAGAGCATACGCAATGCATTAAAATCCTCTTTTGTCTTTCATCTGGCAATAAAATCCTGCTTCGTGTTTAAAAACACAAATGTGGCATATTTAAATACAAAGATTGTACGTGTTAGACCGACCAGCTGCATAAATCCTAGTGGCCTTGGAAAATTAATGTTTTGTTTTAAGTAAAGCTGAAGTTACTCGTGTTATTTCACTCTATCAATAGCAAGTACATTAACATTATCTAGTGTCTACAAGCACACTATTAATTTACCTTGTACTGTCCCAATAGAGGGAAAAGAATTGTTCAAGGCAATGAGGCGTATCTGCTCCCACTCCTTGGGACTCCTTACTTCCAAATAATCAATATTAATGCAGTGAAGGGAGGGCAGAGAGGAAAAGGATCTTCTGACTGATTTAGCAGATAAAGCCACATCACAGTGCAGTGAGAGTCTAAAGACTCTTTGCCATACTGAAGAGAGACTAAATGGTTTATCAAGGGTGGAGGCACTGTCAGAGTATCCCCCTGTACTCAGGATTAATATGACACCTGGCAACCAGGAAGCTGACAATACTTTCCCTTTCTAAAATGATACATTCTTGATCATAGAAAAAATCCAATGTTTTCTTGAAAATACTTGCATACTTCAGTATTAGCTTTTTTTCCCACTGGGGAAAATGTTTTTTACAGAAAAGCAAGTTTTTTATTCTGATGAGAACTACTTTTTGCCTACGGGTCAGAAGGACGGTGCAACACACAGTTCTTAATGATATCTGAGGCAACTTCATCAAAGTATGATTGGTAGGAAGTAAAAAACTGAAATATTTGTGGGAGGGAATTTTTAAAGTAACACAACCTGGGTTTTCCTTTCTAAACCAAAGGAAAAGTAATTGCCATGGGATGACCTTTTGTCTTTTTGACCTTCAGCAAGCAAAAAGTTACTTAAAAATTGCATTATGATGGGAAATTCTGTAATCTTTACATAGGCTGAAGTCAGAGAGGGATGGCAAGCACACCGCAGCAATACTAAAACATTTGGTTCTGCTGTCCACAGTAACACATGCTTCCACTCGAAGATATAGATAACATTCAGAAAAAAAGCTCAGCTATGGGGGAAAAAAGATGACTGAAATGGTGTCAGGAAAACCAGTTTATTTCTCCTATATACCTAATGAATAGCATACAATTCTGTGCAGTTAACTCACTACTGTAATTACAAAACACAAGTGCTTAACTTTCCTCCTTTACCCATTATTAGATCAAATTAAGCTGTAAGATTAAAGAATGCCTAAACTCCTGCCTGTACACATAGACTTATTGTAAGTGAAAGCACTACTTAGTACTCATCAGACCTGCATTTAGGGTTTCATAAAGAAGGATGTCCCAAAGGTAGACCAGACAAGTTGTTCATGTTGTCCCTTAAACACCGTGAACCCAGGAGATACTTCAGTGCTTGTGGGTGGGTGCTTTCAGGCTGAAATTAGAGCACTCAACACCTTGTAGGAGCATGACACAATTATGCAATAACGGGAGTGACAACCCAAGATACACAACATTAAAAATGAGGAGGGATGAGACGCTGTGACATTTTCCTTGTGCTTTGCTTTTCTCAGTGCTGAAGAGGACCCAACCCCATGAGACATCAACCATTTTGTGGGATGGTTTGTCACAGTGACCTGAAGTGGAATATATCTCACCTAGGTTTAGGTATCTGCAGTGTGGACTTTCACGTAAGCTAACCAGCAAAGATCCTCTTTATATGCAGCAGAGAGAAGTGGGCATTTTTAGGATATAACTTGTCAACTTTCTTCAGATATGTATGTTGCAGTCAGAGGAACAGCACCCTGGGCTCTGTTCATTACAGCAGTCAAACACAATCTATTAAGTTTTATCCTTTACTCCTTCTCACAGCCTGAAGGGAGGACACTGTCCGCTGCGAAGTCTATGCTGCACTTTTGTATGTTGGCTAACACAACATGAATCTGCCTGTAAATGCATGGCAGGTTTATGCAGCCGAAATGTGAGGATTTTAAAAAGTGAATCAAGGGGCCGTAACTGAGAGTAATGGGATGATATTGAGTGAGGCAAGTGGTACAGTGAGTGTTAGGAAATGTTCCTGGGTTCTGCAGGGGCTTGGACTGTGGAAAGTTCTCTTGGGGGAAGAACACTACATAATGTGCACTTAACGGTGTCTAAAAGGCACAACACTGCACTCAGTGGTGCCCAGACTAGATGATATTGTGGGGTTTTACTGCCCTTTATTCTAGGTACTAGGCTCTAAATCATTGTTTACAACCTATGTGACCTAATTCTTCTCTGGGGTAACTTATCTGAAATTCTCAAGGGTAAAAATGAGCCCTCACAAGTAGGAGAGAGTACTGCATCACCTAGAGGGAACACTAAGAAACAACTGAGATTTTAGTAAGAGATAAATTCCATTTAGCTTGAGGTAAGAAATGGAATCATAGAAACATAGATATACATATAATTCCATTTCTCCCTAGTTTCATGGAAATTACACCCTAGAAGAACTCTCCTAAAGGATATTCCGTTGCAAACACTATGTTAACAAAAAAAAATATCATTTGATGAGGGCATATATCAAACTTTTCCTGCCTGATTCTAAACATAAAAAACCAGGAAAGACAAAAATCTCAAGGAATATATAATAAATTAAACACCTATTTAAAATACATGGTTTTAAAATGTTTGTTTGAAACATATCTGCTTATAACATCTGCTGGAAGCCTATTTCTTTATATATTTCTATCACTTCTAATTGTTTCACTCCTTAGAAAGACTGATTAGATTTTCAAATGCTGCTTTCTTGATACACCTTGCACTTATACTGGGGAGAAATTCATGTTTTTATCCTCATCCTCAGTTGTCAAAGACTGTCTCAGACTCTTATGGGTATACTCAGTCTAGGTTTAAGAACTCATGTCTTCAGTACTAACCAGGTGAGTGGAGGGGAAGGATCCATGTTCCTTGGAAACAAACAAGAAAAGGCATAAGAGTTAGGTAAATAGAGGTGACTCACTAAAGAGTTGGAATGACAAAACACCAATATTCTGGTTTTTAACCTTTCTTTCTGGGAATTTCTGAAGAAGACATCAGCCAGTAAGTAATTTTATTTTCATATTCCTGTTTAGAAACATCAAAACAAGACAAGAACAGCATCTTCCTTTCCATCCTGAGAGGAGGTTAAAAGCTTTTGAAATCCTTTTAGAAAATCCCATGAGATTTCCAGAGAAATTTTGTGTCTTTGGAACATTCAGAGTTTCTGAAGATGTCCCTAAACTGCACTGAGATGAAGATGTGTGAAGATAACTATAGACGCCAGTTCTTCAGCTCTTCAGAAGTCAATAGCAGCAGGATCAAGCCCTAGCCGACTAGAAACAATTTCTTGTTAGTCATTGTGAGACTTAATTGGACAGTACTAAGAATAATCTTCTCTTACCCTTGCATGAACAGTCGTTCAAAATGTACTAGAACATGCTTAGCACATGGAAGAGAAGACAAGAGAGAGGTAGTTAGTGGCTGCCATGCTTGAAGGAAACATCCAAATGCTGCCTTCTGCTTAACATAGTTTGTGTATCATGGTCCTAGTCTTACAGAAGAAGAGCCATACAAGTTTGCAGTCTTTTTCACTCAATGGCCAGTGAGTGGACACCTACTGAGAACCATACTCCACTCCGCATCTGAGTAACAACAACAGCTCAACACTTCTCTACAATAGTTGACACTTGCTGAATAACTTGGCTTCAGTGTGACACACAGAACAGGAGAGATTTCTCCAGCAGCAGCACTAGAAAGGGAAGATCCCCAAATATTTCTACTTCCTCCCTGCATTTGCAAAGCCAAATAACAAGTCAGAGCAAGTAACCTCCTGCCCTTAGTGCAGCAGCCACAGTCTCATTAGCCCAAGCATGCTCCATACCTCTTCTTTAAGTGCATACCTGCACTCGCATCCTCTTCTCAGTTTCTTACCTCCTATTCACATTTATTATTGATACCACCTTTCAATAATGCTTTCCGCTGCTTCAGGAGTTTGGCCTGTCTGCCAGGTTCTGACTTTCAAGTGCCCTTTCCTTCACCTCATTATATTTTTAATGGTACATACTTTGCTCTTTTCTTTTCCCTTCTCTGTCTGTCCCCTTCCTCACAAAGGGCGAGAAAGAAAGGAGTTGGTTGTGAAAGTGGCAAAGGTAACAATGTCGATGATTTAGGCAGTTGCTTCCACACTGTCCCTCAGCCTACTATCCATTTTACCAGCAACTGGCCTCCTGGAAGGGCGGGAGCTGCTCATGTCTGATGCCCTGCTCAAGCATGAAGGGTTTCTCAGAACCCACACACAAGAGAGGAAAACCTACTCATTTCCTACTTTTGCTGCAAATAGCTGTATTTGATCTTTGAAAAGATATAGTCCTCTTTATCAGTTTACCCAGCTTTATAATTTGCAATCTTCAGTCTATTTTATCATCCTTTTGATTTTTAATCAGCCCATGTGTTTTTCTTTTATAATGGCTAAGGTAACATCCTGTTACTCAGAAGACACAGCAGCATTAGAATAGTTATACTCAAGAACAGGATTATGGCATCTAACCAGATACAGCCTGAGTGCAGAACAGAAGCAGGATTGGTAAATTATTCTGATATTTGATCTGCTAATTTAGTATAATTGAGAAACCTGAACATAAAGGGTTTGCAGATGATACCAAAATAATCCAAGCATAAATATTTTGAGGCCATAGAGGAAGTTTTTTCCCCTTCACCTTTTTAACAGCTCTGCCCTTACTCCAGTCTAATACAGTTTTCTGTCTCTTGCTTCTATTTCCTCTGTCTGCTCGCTCTGTGAGTCTGTTTGGGTCAAAAGACACATGTGTTATGTTTCCAGAAACCCAATCAACCAATTATGTCATTTCCCATTATTATAGTTATTTAATTGGATAAGAAAAACAAGAGAAGAAAAGCAATAGCCAAGCAAGATCCAACTTTCATGTTGAGTGGAGTTATTTTGTTATACTGCTTCAGCCCATCTCTGCCTGTTCAGAGACCTAGTGTGACTGACAAACCTTTCAAGCTTTGCTGGCCTGGAGCCCATAGAGGGTGAAAGTCCTATGGTTGCATGCAGTTGGTAGTCCTCCAAGCTCTACAGACCACAAGCTCTACAAGACCCATTGTGACTCTGCCCACAAATGTGAACTTATATGTGTATTTATAGAAGGGCCACAATATGATTCTGTGTCAGAGCAAAAATTAGTTGTAAGGCACAGAAGTCAGAAGAAACAGGAGAGTGTTGTGAAGAAATTGTAAGTATCTGAATGGAGAAGACAGTAAGTCAAGTGCTCTTAAGTTGTCTGAAAGACATGCACACGTAATCCAATTAAGCCGACATCTTCCAGCTTGGAGAAGAGTGCACTATCTCTGCTGACTAGATGTCAGCAATATGTGCATCTTTCCACTCTGTACCAAAGAGCAGTTCCAGCCGCAATCACAGACACACAGGATGCTCAGGTACAGTTGAGCTATCTGTGAGATGCATCTTGTTGACAGTCCCTCCAGCACAGCCTGTACCCGAATCCGGAAAGGAAAGTGGTGACTACTGGATTGCACACAATTTTATGGCTGTTCTAATGCAAAATGAAGGCTTTGCATGTTGTCTGCATTCTGGCCTATCACCAGAAGAATTTCTGGGACTCAGGGAGGGCAAGGTGTCTGTTTTGCCGTGGCACAGCTGCGGATGAGCTGCCCCTTTGTTTACCTCTAAATAAAGGGGAAGGTAACTTACCGTACCACACTTCAATGGTTTCAGGATGCCAAGTAATCCTGATCTCTTACTTGCACAAGTAAGGCACGGCATGAGTGTGACTTGATTTGGTGCCTCTGGGCACATTATAAAATTTGTAGATATGGGAACACAAATACAAGGATTTTTGTCTTATCAGATTGATGTCCTCTATGCTCATACCTTTGGAAGAGCTGTGATAATTGAGATAATCCCCATCCCTTAAAGCAGCTTTTAAAGCTGTGATTATTTTGGCAGCTCAGTTCAAGTTTTATCACTCACAGAAATGCAGAGGAGGAAAAGGACAAAACATGTCTTCTTTTTTTTCAGCTTTAACCCAAATAAGCCCAGACCACTGAAAATAAGAAACTTTCCCCCTACAGAGCCCTCCTCTGATTACTGTCCAGGCATTCATGCTTGCTAGAGAGTATGTCTAGAGTTATTATATCACTTTTACATACGCCAAATATGCTCGCAAACAAAAGGATTTCTAAAATGCGCTGTCCCGTACTCTGAAGAGGCAACAGTCTACAACAGTGAAGACATAAGTCCAGAGCATGAGCAGAACATGGGAACTTCAAAAACAAATCCAGGAGTTTGGTAGGTCTTTGGGACAATAAATTTTTTCTGTAATCTTGTCTCAGATAAATCATAATAACAGAGGTTCAACTTTCTGTATTGAGTCACCTTGCTAACTCAGAGGTACGTGAGATCTAAGACTTGCTACTTTCTTTGAATTTCCTGTTTGCTATTTTAAAATCTCTCCAGTCTCTCTTTACTGCTTTTGGGATATATTCTCTGCCCTGACAATGTGTGGGAAGTCTGAGGGTCTAACTCAAAGCTGCAAATTTACTTAGGCACACATACATCAGGTATTCCTGACTCCAGCCTCAAACTCTACTCCTGTCATCATTAAAATGAATGTTTATATCACCCTCAATTCTGTCTACGATGTGAGTACCACAAGCACACAGTGCATTACCAAAGTATCAGTGTGGTACACAAATGATATTAAAGCTAAGGATTAAAATGAGAGAATTAGGCACTATAATATCCAGGCATGATAGAGGAATTGCAGCCCTAATATCAATGCCAGCACACAGTGAGTTCAATATCTAAAACCAGGAGTCACAAAAATCAATAATCAAGGTAAGGATGTGTCTTAAATTATACCTTTTTTTCTTGTAAGTGCTGAACTGTGGAGTACCAAGGTCCCTGAAAAACTAGAAGTCAAACTGCAGGCTGTCCCAAAGCTTGTCTCTTCCTGGGTGGTATTCCACTTTATATGAAATCCTTATCTCTGCCACGGCAAAGAGTGTGAAATCTTCTTGTAGCTGGAGCACATAGCTGAGACCTGCATCCCAGGGCTTGCCTCACTAGCTATATTCCAGGGCTTCTTTATAAAAAGGTGTTATATGCAGAAGCCATGGGTATGGCTTCAGGGTAAATTGTCCTTGAGCAGTCTGATTGCTGTCCACAATGAAATGGCAGTCTCTGTCGACATAGGAAGGGTGGGGTTTAAATAATTTACACTGGCTTTAGGGAAAGCTTTTAACACAGATTCTTTGGTACCTTTGCAGCCAAAATGAGGATATATGTACACTACATCGAGAGTGTTAAATTAACCAGATTGTCAGGCTCAACAGTAGTGGTCAACAGCACTGTTTACCCAGAAGCAAGTATGAATGATGCCCTTTGGTGATTGACACTGGGGTTGGTAAGTTGTGATTTTCAAATGATGTGGGCAGTATGAGCACACCCTTGCCAAGTTTACAGAAGACAGTAAATTGGAGCGTTATTTGATTCAATGGACGAGCTCCCTCTGGATTAGATTTGTCTTGGGAAGATCTAGTTCCCATTTCTGAGATCATGATGGAACCAGAGATAAGCTAAGAGGAAATGTAGCCAAACAGAGATCCATTAGACTGGAGCAATAGACTAGCCAGAACCTCATGAAGATCAAAAAACCTCAAATTAAAACCCTAAACAGGAATAATACCATATAGCACTACAGACCCAAGCATGTGTCTCTAGTGAGCTGTTCAGCATAAAATGTCCTTAGGGGTGTCTCTGGACAACAGGTAGAACTGTATTCTGAGATGCTTTAGTAAAAGCGTAACCCGTAGATCAAGACAAGCAATTATTCCCTTCTGCTTGGCAGTTGTAGGACTCCATGTCAAGATCCTCCTGTTCAGGGTCTGCCAGTAAAGGAGAGATATAGATGAGCTGGAGCAAGTTCAGTGGAGAGCCACCAACATGGTTGTGATGCTGCATCCCATGTTGAACAAAGAGTGTCTTACAGGGTTTCTTTAGCCTGGAGAAGGTTAAGGGGAGACCTATTTGCTGTGTTTAACTACACGAAGGGGAGCTAAAAAAGGAAGACAGAACAAGACTTTTATCAGAGGTGCACAGCAAGGAAAAAGAGGTAATAGTCACTGTTACTACAAGAGAAATTCCAGTCAGTTACAAGGAAAAAATATTCACAGACACACCAATACTTCACAGGTTACCCACAGAGACTGTGAACTCTCCACCCCTGAAGACTGTCATAGCTCAGCTGGACAAGGATCTGATCTAACAGAGAGCTGGAGGTAACTTTAAAGCCAGTCTTGCTTTGACAAGGGAGTTGACTAGATGACCTCCAGAGATCCCTTCCACTCTAACTTCATATGTGATTTTAAGTATTTTGTGAAGGGGGAATGTAAGCCAAGGACTCCACTTTCTTAGCAGGGTTCCTTAGCCACAAAATTAAAGGTCCCAAAGCCTCTGCTCAGCTAAAAGAGGAAGGCAGTAGGCCGAGGAGACTTATGGGATCTGACAAGATGCATTCCAGTGTCCTGAGGGAATTGACTGATGTAGTTGCCAAGCCACTCTCCATGATATTTGAAAAGTCCTGACAGTCAGGTGAACTCCCTGGTGACTGGAAAAAAGGAAACGTTGTTCCCATTTTTTAAAAGACTCAAAAGGAGGACCCTGAGAACCACCTGTTAGCCTCCTTTCTGGGTCTGGAAAGATCATGGAACAGATTCTCCTAGAAGCTATGCTAAGGCTTATGGAGGACAGGGAGGTGATCCCAGACTGCCAGTATAGCTTCACTAGGGGCAAGTTCTTTTTGACCAACCTATTGGCCTTCTGTGATAGACTGGCTACGTCAGTGGACAAGAGAAGAGCTGTGGATGTTGTCTATCTGAACTTCTGTAAGGCCTTTGACACAGTCTCCCACAACATTCTTGTGTCTGAATTGGAGAGATGGATTTGATACGTGGACTGTTCGATGGGTGAGGAATTGGTTTGATAGTTGCATTCAGAGGGTGGTGGTCAGTGGCTCAATTTCCATTGAGGTCAGAGACAAGTGGTGTCCCTCAGAGGTCTGTATTGAGACCAGCAGTATTTAACATCTTCATCAATGGCATAGTGGAATCGAGTGAACCCTCAGCAAATTTGCAGATGGCACCAATCTGAGTGGTGCAGTTGACATGCCTGAGGGATGGGATGCCATCCAGGGGGACCAGGACAAGCTGGAGAATTAGGCCCACATGAGCCTCATGAGGTTCAACAAGGCCAAATGCAAGATCCTTCACCTGGGTTGGGGTAACCCCCGGTATCAAAATAGGCTGGGGGAGGAAGGAGTTGAGAGCAGCCCTGCAGAGGGATTTAAGGGTACTAGTGAATGAAAAGCTGGACAGTAGCCATCAATGTGTACTCACAGCCCAGAAAGCCAAATGTATCATGAGCTGCATTAAAAGAAGTATGGCCAGCAGGTTGAGGGAGGTGATTCTGCTGCTCTACACCCCACCTGGAGTATTGTGTCCAGCTCTGGAGTCCTCAGTACAGGAAAGACATGGACCTGTTTGCAGTGGCTCCAGAGGCGAGCTACAAAAATGATCAGAAGAATGGAATACCCCTCCTATGAAGAAATGTTGGGAGAGTTGGGGTTGCTCAGCCTGGAGAAGAAAAGGCTCTGGGGAGACCTTATTGTGTCCTTCCAGTACTTAAAGGGGGCCTGTAAGAAAGATTGGGACAGACTTTTTAGTAGGGCCTGCATGTAAGTGAGTAGGCTTGAGTGAGGAAGAGTATTGGTATTTAAACCTGAGGAGCAGAAAAAGTTTATTGCAAGCCTGTCATCTTCAATGTATGTTCTCATCTTCCAACTGCTGTTCGTGGTGTCCCTCCCATTAGTTTGCTTTTCTGACATGCAGTTTTGAGGCAGTATCATGTAGATCTGCACATATATCTGCCAGAAACTATCATCTGGATGGAATAGCATGTTATGAGGACCCTGGTTTCAGGAGTACTATGGGTATTCCTAGTGCTTCTTAAGGATCCTAAGTTGAGAAAAGGTGTAATTTCTGGATCCCGGACAGACATAGCATTAGTCAGGTGCCAGCTCACTTAGCTCTTTCAAGACTTACATTTCTTGCGAGGTTTTAGGCTTTTCAGAAATTTTCAGAAATAAAAACTCCTATGATATTTAAGGCCAGGATAGCAAAACTCTTCTTCTTCAGACCTGGAGTACCTTGTCCATTCTCTTTCTAACACAGTACTACTGCATGCACTTATCCAGAGAGCTTTGTTTCTCTTTATTATGCTGCAGTGAAGTTAAACAGTATGTAGTTGGCTGGTGAGATATGATGTGATGTTCTGCACTGAGTCATTTTGGCTTGAGATAACCAGCAAACAAATGACAGAAACTAGAATCACTGTTATATTTTAAGAGTGAATCTGTATGGGCATTTTAAAGTAACATCTTAATTGGTACTTTCACCTCTCCAGCCTGTTAGCTTTTTGTTTTATATGGGCTTTTTCTTCTATTGTCTCTGCCTAGTTGTTGGGTTGTTTTGTTTTTGTTATTTATTTTTTTTTCCCATCACTATATCTTATCATTCCACCACTTGGCTTGCCACATGAATTATTAATACTGTTTTTATGCTAAATGTCCCTGCATAGCACATAATTTGACCTTACTTACTGAGCGAATAACTGTGCTAACCCCTCAGGACTTATTACCCACACTCTGTCTATGAAACATATTTCTTCTTTGTGTTTGACTTAGCCAAAATTCACAACACTTTGAACACAGTCACACAGCTATTTTTTCGATTAGCTCTTTTTCATTAGGGAATAAGAAAGAAAAAATAAACCACTAACCTTTCTCGAAGCTAATTACATTTTTGGTTGCCAGTGATTGTCCCTGTATTTTCATATTGCCATCCATCCTTGAACACACTGAGAGTGTGAAGAAATTAAAACTTGCCTTCTACTACATTTAAAAAATGTCTTGATCATCAAGAAATATTCAGTGCAGCCTTTAAATGTGGTTTAGGAAGGAGCTGCTGCTTGTATTAACTTCAGGATAATTGGAAAATGTTTCAGTTTATCATATTGGCTCTCTCTTCAGCAAAGTGTGCTGTACCTTTCCCAGCCTAGTAAAACTTTAATCCTGTACTGTGCTCAGCAGGAACAATTTTAAACACCTGCTGTCTCAATCATAATGGCCACCGTCTTTCCCACAGGGAGTTTAGTTTCAGTTCCATGGAAAAGTTGAAAGATAATTCTGAAGTTTTTACTGAAAAGATGTATGTTTACCAGTGATCTTGTTCACTTCCAGTGGGAATAACAGGAGATGTCAGACTTTTTGAAAGGCAAATGTTTGCTAACAATAATCCATTACAGAATAAATAAATAGTTATCAGGCAACATAAAGCATTAATCAAGTTAATTATTTGCAATATGGTTATTCTGATGACTATTGAAATATCCTTTTGCTTTCTGAACTCTGATATACTCTTACTTCCATAGTATTCTGTGGAGAGGTGTTTCATGGTCCAATTAGGAATGCATTTCCTTTTTTGAGTAGTATTGTTTCCTCTAGTTCCAACTCTCCTGTCCTTGAACTATTTGTTGCGTCTCCATTGTCTCCTTGCAAAAAGAAACAATTCTAGTCTTACAGTTTTCATTGCTTGAGATATTCCTTCCTTATTGAGCTTCTTTCAATTAACACCTGGATCCCCACCAGACTGTTTCTGTGAAAGTGAGCAACGCTGGTGAGACCATCACTCCAGGTGAGTTTGAAGCCAGTAGCTTGTAGTTCCCCTTCATCTTTCAGCCATATTTGATTGAAGAGTGTGCACATAGTTTACTTTCAATAACTGCCATTCCCTATGGTTTGCGAAAAGGCATAGCAGACAGACTACATCTCAGTCCTTTCTGTCTGAATCTAAGTTTGGAGATCCTTCTCCTAGAAATCTGTCCTGCCTTGGGCAAGGGAATTCTGTCAATCTGAGTTGTCATGAGAATCATCAAATTTTATTTTATTTTTTTTTCTTAAGGAACCTCTGCATAACAACATGTGATTTCTTGCTGTGTTATCTCATTCGATCCCACTGAAACAGGGCTTCTGCCATCTGCAAGCCAGAGAACATACACTTGTGCATGGTTTTTTTGGATGTTGCATGAACACTTAAAGAAGGGTATCATCATATCCTCTATATGGCTTACCTTTTGCCAGTGATATAATATACCTTATTTATACATGATGAAGTATTCACATTCTGACAGTCATAGCCTTTGTTGAAAAACCCAGTCTTAACTGTGTGACTGCAAACAGCAAGAGTATTTATACTTGCTAGATTACCCAAATTATAAATAGTGGTTAATTAAGACTAATTGTTAAAATTTAATCTCATTCGTAACTAGTGAGAATGTAACTTGCTACTATCTTGAAGAAATTAACTTTGCCTTTCTTATTATTATCCATTTGAAAAATCCGCTAGTTAGAATTTTACCAATTTTTAGGTTTCCACTGGTAATCAAAGTTTGTTTGGACTCTATTATCTGTCTCTGACACTTGCTTTACATTGCTTTAGCATGAGTGCTGCATACTACAGTCTTATCAGAATACATTCAATGCAAGAAATACAATAGACTTTTTCTTAATAGACACCTTCTGTGTGTAAATTACTTCTGAATGCATTAAAACTTGGCAAATTAAATCTTCAATTTCTGCCTTTGCACAAGCAAAACCAGAAGGAAAGAGATAGCGCCACACAAATGATTAACATCATAACTTTTACAGTAGATACTTAAAAAAAATAAAGTCAATTAATTTAAATGTCAGTGTCAACTCATTTTCAGGTTATGTTCTTAAGAATTTTATTTTATTTTTTTGCCCTTCAAATGTCAGTCTTGAAATAAACTTGGTGTAAGACATTAAATTATGTACCCAAATATTCATTGCAAGATAAGCCTTTGGCAAGGAGTGCATTGACACTGCTCTACCAAATAAACATGAATTTGAGAGCATTTCTTTCCTCTGATATTGGCATTTGATGCATACAGGTGGGCACTGTAAGTCTGTCCAGGTTGGTTGAAAACTATTTGGGCCTAAGTATTTACATGGGTGGATTGTCATAAATTTCTTCTTCTTTCTATCTGTATTTCTTTAAAAGGATGGAAAAAATATCACAATACAAAAGAGTTAGCCTGTAAAACAGCAATGTCTTTTTAGTTATCTTAGTATCTACTCATTTTCACAAGGGAAAATATGTCCCTTTCAGCATATTGAAGTGAAATGGGCAAATCCACGCCACCCACAATTCATTGACACAGGTAGAGCTGCATCCACTGACATGAGGGCTGGATTTTAGATCTAAGGACTAGATGTCACTATTATCCGGAGCAGTAGCAGTAGTATTATTACTGCTGTTATTATATTGCATTTATATCAAATGTCACTGATATGTGACTGCCAGTTCCCCATGGATGTAGAGTTCCTTGATCATTTGTGATTAATACATGAGACACAAAATATCTATTTTATAATGTTCCTTTTGGCTCTGTTTACCTTAATTACAAGATTTTTTTGGCTTGCTTCTTTCCAAATTACTAAATTTGCTATTGCTGCTATGCATTCATGTCACAATTAATAAACTTTGGTGTTACCATTCCTACATTTAATAGAGTTTTCACAGTAAATTAATATACTTTTGTGCTACTAAGATTATTCAATTTAGAGTCCAAATTCTGCTGTGAACTTTAATGAGCTTAGCAGGCAGGATCCTGCAGGAGAAGTTGGCAAGGCACGGCATGGAGCCCTGTGTTTGTTTGACTCTGGCAACTCATTTCTCCATCTCTCACCCAACATCTGCCCATCTTGCACAGTCAGCTAGCATATTCTCTGCTTGCCATGGACAGTGCCAGCAGTGCAGTGTTGTAGCTGGCAATTACTGGAAGACTGAATCAGGACTTAGAACTGTGCTAAGACTTTGCTATAAAAACAGGCAGTTTAACAATGATGAAAGAGGATATGAGGGAAGGAAACAATGCTAGATGTTCCTTCTCATCAGAGAGCCCTCCCACAGTCTGAATAGGTCAAAGGTCAATATCATAGGATGTTTAAAGATGAAGTTCTCCTTTCAGAGGGCTGCCCTGAAAGCAGGTATGAGACTAGCAGGTGTCTTCAATCACATACTTTGGGTTCACATTGCTACCTTAAACTTGAGTGGAACATCCTCTCAAAATTAGACAGACATTCAATATCCAGTCTCTGTGAGCCATCTTCATTTCACCATTTTTGCTCCATTGAAGTGTTTATCACTGCTATTGCTGCTGTTTTTGTCTTTAAATGATACAGTTTCAGTGTATACATCTGTATTCCAGACAGGCAGAGAGACTGAGAAAGAGGCAGGGGATTTTATTGTGTGTACATAAATTTCTAAACACCTCAGTACAGTGTCTACTCTGCTGAACGATGTATTATTTAAGCTGTGATTTGATAGCGATCCCTGTCGGTTACCCAGATCTAATATAAACTCATTTTCTGTTCTTTTTTTTCCTTCTTTTTTCTTTTTTTTCTTCTCTTTTTAGCATCCCTGGCATAGCTGGCATATTAGAAGTGAAATATTAACAGGAATCTTGTGCCAGAAAAGCTCAACACAAGAGAGTGTGCTGGGTAATCCAATTTTAATTTCCCCAGTTTCTAATGTGTCATAAGATACCAGGTCAATCAGCAACATTCAACCTAGCAGTCTACTTTGCATTAACAAGGAAATTTAAGCTGCCCCTTTAATCTTGAAAGAAGAAGTAATTTGTCTGATTTAACTGACAAGTGGCAAGTTTGTCAATATGCAGGGGACAAAGATGGCTGTGATTTGTAAATCCCCAGTGAAATATGCTTTTCTTACAAGCTTTAGGGAAGTTGTTGATGTGGTAAAAAGCTCCAGGTTTTCATCTCATTACTGTCTCTAGTTAAGTCTTATTTTAAGCATGCCTAAGTTTATTATTTATTATTCAGACAGGATGTTTGCCATATCACAATGTGCTCAGACCATCCAATAACAAATTGGTTCCTGGCAGCACTAGTGTATGATTGAAGTCTAAATTTTTGTGAAAAATTCTGTTATACTAAACTACGATTGGCTAAAATAAACCTGCAGAATACTTTGGAATTACAAAAATAATACTGATATTCAGTACCTCAGAAACATTTTCCATTCAGTTTATGAAAACTAGAAGGGACATACATCAAGTGTATATCATAATTAGAAATTACTGATTCACAGTTAATACAACTTAAACACAGCACCAGCTTTGGTGATGGTGGATCAGTGAGTTATTTTGCACTGGAGGTGATAGGCAAGCTATTATGGAGGTGTGTCATCTCATTCTTGAAAACCCCATTAGTTTTCTCCCATCTTCCTAACAGAAGCACTTACATCTTTTCTTCTGTTTGGCCGTAGGCCAACTCTGTTCTACAAAATAGAGTGGTCTATTATACTCTGCCCTAGGAGTGACAAGGACCTTCAGGAATAATCAGAGCAATGATATAGGAAAGAATGGTGGTGGAATGTTGCCCTTACTGTAGTCTTGTACAGATGTCACCCAGAAGACAATCTGTATATTCTTTCACTACCGACTTGGAAGAATGGTGTACTGGGTTTGGCTGGGACAAAGTTACCAAGTTAACTTCCTTCACAGCAGCCTGTGTGATGCTGTGCTTTGTATTTGTGGTTAAAACAGGATAGATAATACAGCAGTAATTTGGCTATTACTGAACACTTCTCAGATAGTATCAAGATCTTCTCTCTTTCTTCCCTCAACCTCCAAAGCAAGTAGGTTGGGGGTGAGCAAAAGGTTGGGAGGGAATGTATCTAGGAGAGCTGATCCAAACTGACCGAAGAGTTATTCGATGTGGCACCAGATGGCATCATATTCAGCAATAAAACTCAGGCAAAGGAGGACGAAGCAAGAATTTCAGTTATGGTATCTGTCTTTCCGAGCAGCTCTTGTGCACACTGGTGCCCTTCTCAGGAAATGGCTGGACATCTGCCTGCTGATGGGAAGTAGTGAATTAATTCCTATTTTAGCTTTGCTTGCACAAACAGCTTTCAAATTTCTTATTAAACTGTCATTTTCTTGATCCACAACCCCTTTTGCCTTCCTTCAATTTCACCCCTCCCCATCTCCTCAGAAAGAGGAGTGAGGGAAAGGGAGGGTCATTCTTTGGCTGCTGGCTGGGGTCAACCCACCACAAATGGTCTTATAGAATAGAAAAGTTATGGCTGTTATTGCTCTAGAGGAACAATGCATTGGGTAAGAGCAGAGAACCTCCCACATTCACTTTTACTTACACACCTTATATCATGTTTCCAATATTAATCTCCTTTCCAAACATAATGGATGGAGTTGGGACCTAGTTTAAGACAACTGCATTTAGAGGTCTACTTCTTAATGTCCACTGGGTTCTTACTGTAATTTATAGTGATCTATGGCCTGTCCAATCACCTAAACATGGGCATCTATCGCCATCTGAGATGCAGTGGGATATCTTGCCTGGTCTCTAACCATTGGTCCAGAAGAATCTGGGTATCTCATAGGTCCTATGTTGTATCTACCTACCCCATATGCCTATGCCATCTCAAATGCCTACACACCTACCTGAGAGTGTCTGAATATTGCCACTACCCAATATAAGCAGAGAGGGAGATCATTTTAGCTCACCCTTAAGTATATTGTCTGATCAGCTGAATTGCTCTCTAGGCTCCACTGACCATGCTGACCAGATGAGTCATGCAAATGGATGCCTCTAGACAGGTATCTGATTGCACCTGGGCCTCTCCCAAGGCTATCCAAGAACCTATGACATAGAATTTCTTGGAGCTACATGACCCTTGAGAGTGGCTACTGGAGGAAAAGCAGGGTGCACTAAGTGTCTTGTGCCATTGGAGATGACATTCAAGTGACTGAACTGAAATGTTGACCGATTACAATGCAATCTTACACACCAAAAACAGAGGTAAACATCTATTTACAGACACAGCTAGGAGTCCTAACCTTAAACTGAACCTCACCTTGTAAGGGCAGGATAAAGGTGCCCAGGATGGGTAGGTAGCTGGTGCCATTTCATGTGCAATTCTGCTCAGCTTCCAGCTGCTGCTCCAGCTGAGCACTGCCAGCCCACAGGTTCTGTGTAATAGCTGCCAGCCCCATGAAGGTGCCTCAGCTGTCTGTGGGCGTTGCAAATAACGCTTGACACCTCTCAATAGGCAACTGACTCAATCATCAAGATTCATTCAAACAGTCTATCAAACAAAAAAGGAAATTCCAACATTTCAATGTGTTATGAAGTGCTATGCTTAGAATCTGCATAATTGCAAATAATAGAGCTTAAATGTCATTTGCATATACTTGCTGTGATTACCTAAAATGATGTCATCATCTAATTATCAATAACTGAAGGAAAATACCTGTTGTCCAAAACCTAAGTGCTATAAGTAATGTTAAAAGAGCCTTGATATAATTTAAAGAAAACAAGGATTCTCTTTATTAAAAGCAAACAAATGAAATCAACAAAAAACATTGAATAAAAAACCCCCAAACCTACTGTGATCTTCATGAACAAAACAAGAAACAAGGACACAGATCACCTACCTGCTCTGGGTGAACCTGCTTTAGCAGGGGGGGAAGGACTAGATGATCTCCAGAGGTCCCTTCCAGTCCTACCATTCTGTGATTCTGTGTGATTCTGTGAAGGGAATAAACTGTATGTACAATGAAGGGATGTTCATTTGATTATATGAGAAAGACTTCAGAGTTCATGCTTTGCTTTCAAGAGTTTGCCTAACTTTTGCTAGAACATGTATTGGTGGTGGTATTATCTGGATTCTGCTGAAATTCTTCTTTAAGAAAATTTTCTCTGTGGAAATTTTTACTATGACCCACCTGGGCTTTATTCCGTGCAAATGGATATGAAGTTATTTTTTTCAGAGCAGGGCACAGTGATCAACTGCACCTCCCCCAGGTGCACTTCCTCCTTGCCCTATTGAAAAATTGTTTACACCTTCACATTTGCATTTACATGACACATAGGTGTTGTCCTTTTCCATGTGTTCACCATGTGAACATAACCATTATGCTGTTCCCTAAATGGATAGTCATCACTTTTTTTTTTTTTTCCCTGGAACATCTGTAATAGTTTCTAGAGTTGAGGATCCTCAATATTCATTACATCATCTCAGCTAACACATGGATATGGTCACGTGAACTCTCCAAATTCATTTCATTGTAAACTGAAACAGACTTATGGAAATCATAGAATCATTATGGTTGGAAAAGACCACTAAGATCATCAAGTCCGATCACCCAGCCATCAACCCAACACTACTATGACCACTAGACCATGTCCTGAAGTGCCACGTCTATACGTTTTTTGAACACCTCCAGGGATGGTGAGTCCACCATATCCCCGAGCAACCTGTCCTCTTAAGACACATTCTCCAGACCCCTCACCAGCTCAGTTGCCCTTCTCTGGACCAGATCTAACACCTCAATGTCTCTCTTATACTGCGGTGGCCAAAACTGAACACAATACTCAAGCTGAGGCCTCTCCAGTGCCAAATACAGGGTCACGGTTACCTCCCTATTGCTGCTGAACACACTATTTTCAATTAACTCCATTTGTTCCAGCTTAACCTCTGAAAAGGGGAGAATGGATCTATTTTGCTTTATTCTGAAGAATAGGAACATATATTCAAATGCTCTGTCTTGGAAGGTGCAGTAATGAAGACATGGACAGTGCTAGCAAAGTGTTGCAGTTGCTGTAGGAGTTTGTATGTGACTACATCTTAGACTCTGTTAACAACTCATATATCTCCTGAAATAACTTGGTTTTTGTTGGGTTTTTTTCTGATTGTACATGATAACTAGAAAAGATAAAAATCACAGACTCTGGCAATCTGTATCACAAAATCTGAATAAAAAGTGAAGGTGTAGATCTTCAGAGGGTAAGCTGGTAAATGTCATCAATATCCATGGAGTTATGCTAATTTACATCAGTTAATGATCTGCCTGATGTAGTCTATAATCTTTCACCAGTGGTGGATGAAAATGGTGCTAAATCTAACAAAAATATAGATCAGTTACCTTATGTTTAAAGATAATTTTAAAAGGCTGTTGCTATTTTAACTGTAATTATTGCCTTGTGCTCTCCTTTGCAAATCAATCTGCTGTTTCTTACCTTAAAACCCAATTGGAAATCTTCCTGGGCAGGGCTCATATTTCTACCTGTGAGCATATTTCTAGCTGTATTTCAAGACAAAGTAAAATCATAGAATCACAGAATCATAGAAGTGTTTGGGTTGGAAGGGACCTTAATGATCATCTAGTTCAGAATGCCCTGCCATTGCAGGGACACCTTCAAATAGACGAGGTAGTGATCCATTATTGGAACTCCTAGCTAGTACTAATACCACTATTATAGATTGTTTGTAATTAAGAGGGAAGATTAATTATTTGAATAAACCACAGAAGCCAAAAAAAGGAGCAGATAAAGAGGAAAATCTAGTTAAACTTGGAATCTGCTTGTACTTTTCAAACAAAACAAGAAAACAGCCAGAAAAAAATTGGGGCCAGTAGTGACTGAAAATGAGAAGTCTCCTTTCTACCTTGCAACTGAGATGTCAGGTTTCAGTTCAACGTGCTTTAAAATAACTTTGATTATAAATGACTAAAAGCTGTGTCTATAAAATAAAACCTCACAAAAGCCTGAGAAGCTGCTATTAAGAAACAGCAGATTCTCAGAAAGATGACGCTTCAGGAAATACTGGGAAAGATCCCCATTTAAAAGGCAATTTTGGGAAGAATGTATGTTTGTACAAAGGACCTCATCCTCAGAAGGATGTGTCTTATTGAGCTGAAGGCAGGAATAAATCACGAGAAGCAAGGTGTTCCTTACACGAGCACATTGAAATGGAGGCTGATGGCACGTAACAATTGTGTTTGTTTATAATTTTTTCTCTTAACCTTGGAAACTCAGTAAAGAATGGAAGGCATCATGTATTAGACCCACAGTTTGCCGCTATCCTGCTTGAAAAGGCAGCAGCAGATAGCTATTTATGCCATTTTTTTCCTGTATTGCTTTCCAGGCAGAAAGTTCATTACCATGACACTGAATCCCTTTATTTATTCAAATAGTACCTACAATGCAGTCAAGGTTAACTTCTTCACTTTGTAGCCATGTGAAAGCTGAAGCAGCTGCCTCTACAAGGAGATCCAGGTCCCATAACCTGCTCTATGCCTGATTTCTCAGTTGACAATCTTTGGCTGTCTGAAAAAATAATCTTTCACTCAAGGAAAAGTAAAGAATATATTCTTTTTACAAAATCAGATTTAGAGCTTTTGATGAAAACCTGGAAATATTTTGACTGCAATGTCACTTTGGTGCATTCCTGGTTCACCCAAGAATCACAAATTATAAGGAAGGAAAGGGACCTGGGACACTGAAAGCACAAGTCAGTGTCACAGACAACAAGCTATATGTCATCTGAAGCTGAAAACCCCAAATAGTTTGAGTCTGAGCTTCCACAAGAGACACTCTCATTGAATGTTCATTTTTTGCTTTGAAACAGGCTCAGAAATTTATTGATTTATTGATTTATTTTTACTTACAGTAGTTGATTTTTTGGCCAGAGAGAGGCTGTACATGTAAACAGTCATCCACTGCGGGTCAGCTTGTCTTTTCACAGTGGAACTTGTCATTTAGATGGTAAGTGTATTCTCTTCCACTAATCCTCTAAATCATTCCATTCATTACTTTAAAACAGAACTTAATTACCATTATCTTTGGCTGCACCATATTTGAAGATATGGATCTAAACCCTCACCATTTTTCTTACCTTCCTCTTTTCTAGTTTTGATAGATCCCAGATACCAAGGGAATACCAGATCAGTTCTGAAAATAGTATTTATTAGGGTATAATTCCACTGCCATTTATTTGGCTGTAAATTACCTTAAGAACTTTTTATTCCCTGATGCTTGTTTCTGCCAAGAGGCAATACTGCCTCTTCACCTGCACTGAGAAAAAAAAAAAAATTCTGGTATTGCAGTGCAGTAAAGCAGAACATTAGAATTTTTTTTAAAAGCAACCTAAAAAATTCCATGAAATTTTGGAGTGGTTTTGTTATTAACCTAGCCTGCACCAGCACTCTAGTTTAAGACCAGTTCAATGTTTGTCAGCACAAATGAGACAGAGACAGTATTGAACTGCAGTGGGGACTGCAAACAAGAAAAAGATAAAGAAGGCAGAAACTTCTTTAACTGGTTTGGCAAACAAAGACAGTGTGTGTGAACTTCAGCACCTTGGATGTGAAGGGGGTTGTTTTCTTCTCACGCTCTGCAAAAGTGCGAGACTTGTCCTGAACAGAGTGACAGTGATGGGAGAAAGAGAACTAAGCTGACATTCTATGCTTTTCTTCATTTCAGTTTTGGGCACTGCAGCACAAGAAAGACATCAAGTTGCTGGAACAGGTTCAGAAAGAGCAATGAAGCTAGGGAAGGGTCTCGAGAATAAGTCTTATGAGAGGTGGCTGAGGGAACAGGGGTTGTTTAGCCTGAAGAAAAGGAGGTTGAGGGGAGACCTTATTGCTCTCTACAACTGCCTTAAAGGACGTTGTAGGGAGGTGGGTGTGGGTCTTTTCTCACAAGTCACAACTGATAGGACAAGAGGAATGGCATCAAGTTATGCCAGGGGAGGTTTAGGTTAGACATTAGGAAAAACTTTTACACTGAACGTGTAATTAGAGAGTGGAACAGGCTGCCCAGGGAAGTGGTTGAATCACCATCCCTGGATGTATTTAAAAGCCATCTAGATAGGGTGCTTAAAGATTTGGTGTAGAGGCAGTCCTGGTAGAGCTAGATAGCAGTTTGACTTGATGATCTTAAGGGTCTTTTCCAACCTGTGATTCTGTGTGTTTCAGCCACAGCCACTCTGTCTCAGAACCAGCAAGCCCTCTGTTATGGCTGGATTTTTTGGCCAAAGAGTTGCTTCTGGCTTGGGCTTCCAGGTGCCCAAATAGTGTTTCTTGGAAAGCAAGAGCAAAGGGAACAGTAAGTGCTTCAGGACTGTGGTATAAAGAAGTAAGAGTAAAGAGTCAGAGTGAGTCAATCACATTGTAGGTGTGAGCCTGCTCTGAAAATTAAAGGCAAAAGCAACCCCTACTTCCTAAAATTGTTTCTTATGAGGCTTAAGCCTTTAAACATAGGGACTATCTTCCAAGCTGTATGCTTGGTTACTACTCAGGATGGTGCAGCATTCATGTTTGATTAAAGCAGCACTTCAGGAGAGTAAAAAAAAATTAATGCCCCAGCTCTTGCTTTTTAAGTGCATCCAGATGCAGAGCTTTGGGAAGGAGAAGGTTGGATTTTCTTATAGGACACCAAACAAGGACATCAACAGCTGAGTTCTGATATGGGTGTACCAACCCACCAGATATCGCACCTTAGCACCCAGTTAGTGTGCAGGTTTGGAATGCAGAATCATTCCTCTGCCATCAAGATATTATGAACTAATTGCATTGAGAGGGATCAGCTTCCTTTACTTGGAGATGTTACTCTTCACTTGAGTGTGAGGGTGATTTATTTAGGATAGACACAACGTGCACATGGCTGGAGTCAAATGAAATAAGCCCGAGTGCTTAGAAGTGGAACAATTTTACTTTCTGCATCGTGTAACTTAGAATCCATAAAACACCACAACAGAGCATCTTAGCAAGCCATTATTTCAGACACTTGCAGGATGATGCTACTTCTTAATTTTTTTCCTCTGTAAGGTTTTGTGGGGGACTATCTTTCTAATTTATCAGCGTTTATGAAATGCTACAGCTCTAAGTCCTGAGGAACTTAATTTCCTACAGAATATCTAAACTGAAGAGAAGATTACTCTTTTTGTATAAAAACACACACAGGCATTATTATGTTATCAGAAAGAGCTCAAAGAAATTAGCAGGACAGAATTTTGAAAGCAAGGTAGAGAACCTTAGTATATAACTCACAAACACTTAGGGATTGAAAAGAATCTGTGCCTAATTGCTTGGAAATAAAATTCCAATTAATTAAGAAAAAAAGAAGATGAGCCAGATAAGGATTCTCAATTTATAATCCTGAAAACTGAAATTAAATATCAGTCATTAAACTCATGTAATGTCTCTGCACCTAATTATGATTTCCCTAGAATTCCTCTTAAATTTATATCTCACATTATCTGAACTTAATGGCCCTCTTATAATTGGAGAAGATGTAAACTTAGCCTTAGCGCCATGCATCGGACAAATCCTGAGTGAGGAAATTACCACTCCATGTGTTATATAAGTAATAAAGTAAAACTGCATTGAATAGTGATGGGGAGACTATCAACATCTGAAAGACCACTAAAAATACAGGTGGATATAATTTTTTAGTTCCTTTCAGATTTGTTGCTATCTACTAGGAATAGCTATCCTAGCAAGAAAAAAAAAATAAAAAGAAGAAAAAAATGAACTTCTGTGTAAAATTTCATTATTAACAGTGTGTCAGTTTCTCCCTGGAACAAGTGTTTTGATTTAATAATTTTCTCTAGACTTCCCTGACTAGGGAACAGAAAGAAGGCAGTTTTATACTAGATTTCAGGAAGAAACTCTTCACTGTGAGAGTGGTGAGACTGTGGAACAGGTTGCCCAGAGAAGTTGTGCATGCTCCATCCCTGGAAGTGTTCAAGGCCAGGTTGGATGGGGCCTTGAGCAAGTGGGTGTAATGGGAGATGTCCCTGCCGTGGCAGGGGGGTTGGAACTAGATAATCTTTACGGTCCCTTCCAACCCAAACCATTCTATGATTCTATGATGACTAGTTAATGTAAGTAAGTATGTCATTGCTTAAAATCAACCTAGAAGGAACCTCATGTAGGTAGCACACTAGAGCCTGAAGTTCTGAGGTGTACAAAGCTCATGCGCACGAGTGTCAAAGCTTTATCAATTGACCAGCAGAGCTTTTGGATAACCCAAATTTCTAGTTTAAAAGGGGAAGCAAAGCACACATCACAGTGATTTCCTCTCCCATCTGCAAAATACTTGGAACTCCATTTCTTCCCCAGCTCCTCAACATACCTCATAGGCATGTCATGGATGTCAGCCCATAAAAATTTATGTCTAACATCTTTCTGGATGTATCTGCTTAATAATGAAGGTTCCACGGCAAAGCTGGGAAACTTGTGTTAGGGCTGTTGTAGCCTATTAAAAACTATCCCTGTGAATTAGGTGACTTCAGACCCATGTTAGTGCCTTATGTGTGTATGTGCAGGTGAGGGTTAGGGCTCCACGGAAAAGGGACAGGGGGCAAGGGATGGAGAGGAAAAACTGCAATATCTAAAAGCGACAACAACAAAAAGCAAATGTTGAATCACAAAGGCTTTTGTTTAGCTGTTAAGAGATTCTAGCAGGATTTTTGCTCCTAACAAGAGAGCTGCCTGGAGGATAAATGATCCTAGTGAGACAGCTGTTTCAGGTGTGAAGAAAAATGGCAGCAAGATAACCACAGTGAAAAAAATGCAGCACACAAATTACAGTAAAGTAGAACCCAGTCTAGGATTTTCAAAGGGGCAAAGTGAAGCAAGACGCTAGTTCCAGTTTTGTTCTGATGGTCGTTTATTGTCCCTGTGGCAAGACATGAAGATCCTTAAAAGAGACACGAAGTAAAAGATGGAAGACTCACACCTGGTTATGTTCTCCACAACAGTCAGTGAAAATGCAATCTCTATACCTATAGGAACAACCCCAGGAAGCCCTCAGACGAGATGAGGAAGAGGGAATTGGTGTCTCCAAGGCACTCTACTGACCCATCTCTGTTGGTGGAGATTTCAGACTTCAAATCCTAATGACTTTTGCTTTGAGTTCAGCTGTTTGCAACATAGTTGAATGGCTTATCTATTCTATTTGACAGGTCCCATCCCAGGTCTAAGAACCTTTCTTTTCCATCTGTGAAGGTATTCATATATCTGATATCAAGGAAGAGCAAGAAAACTAGAAAACCTAAATGAAAGCACTCGACTACTCTCTTTTCTTCCTGAGAAAGTAATGAAAGAAGAGGCACGTGACAAACATCCATTTATTGATGGAATAAACCACTGTGGACAATCTTGTAAATGGTGGTAAGGTCATGTGGAGTTAGCAATGAGAACAGTTTGTCCTTTCTGTATTTCTCAGCCTGACATCATTGCTACTTGTCCATTTCACCTGGCTGCTGATCAGAGCTAATGATAGAATGGGTGTTAGCAGTGTACTGCCGGTGAGTAGCACAGAAATGGAAATATAGTTTCTGTCTCAACTCAGTGGGAATATGTCAATCTATTTTAATACATTGTTCTGGATCCTGGCTATGCTTTTTAGGTGAGGAGCAGTATTTTATGCTTGACAACAGCAGATGTTGCAAAAAGATTTGGGAGGCCTCTAATAAAATCTGCCTGTTGACAGAAGAATTTCATTAACCAGCATCATTAAAATGTTTTATATAATTCCATGCCCTTGCCTACATCCAGACGAAGCTGTATCTGCTTTACTACTTCTGCATTTACTATGTAGAAGGGGTTTCTGTGAGTTCCCCATAGGTATTCTCACATATAGTAGATCCGACACTGTACTTGTTTCAACAACAGCCAATAAATCCAGGATAAGTTTCTTCAATGTCCAGTGGATTGTAATATGTTTGATGGAAGATGGGAAATTATATCCCTCTGGCTGAGGCATGGGCTTAGAGTGACATTAGATGCTGATGATTTTCTTGCACAAATCAGGAAGGAGATAGGTGAGACACAAATTTGAGATGGAGAACTTCTTAAGATGTCAGGAGCTTCTCTGTAAATCAGTGGATGGAGCTTAAAACAACACAGTGATGGATGGTTTCAGATTGTCTGAAAAGCCTTTGCAGATGTGTGTGATGTATTCAACAGGATCCTTCCACAGTACTCAATTCAATGAGCTGAAGATGTTGTTGAGTTCATTATAGACTTCAAAGATTTAGTTGCAGCATAAGCCTTTCTTTGCATCCATCAGAGTCTATCCATATCTTTTTCAAGAACACCATGATCAAGGGAGCAAATAGGGTGAGTGGATGTATCGAAAGTAAATGCTACTGTGCAGTGTTAAATACTCACCAGAATCTTTATTCCTACCCAGAACTAAACCACAGTCTTCTGGTTAGAGCCTTAGTCCTGTCTTGAACAGATTTTAGAATTTGTTTACATTCATGCATTTTCAAAGTCAAACAGAGGCATCTTCTGTATCAGATGCCTGGCCTGAGTTTATAACTTTCTGTAGATGTTCTAGGGAGTGCAGAGGGGCTGCACTCCTAGTAAGGTGCTGTAGTTAAACTCCCAACATTAGACAACATGAATTAGGGTTCCAGTGAATTTGGTAGATCTCATAGAAAGACTTTCTTTTGACTGGGTAGCTTGCCAGAAAGGCTTGCTGCTGAAAACAGAGGTCAGAGCTTCACAGCCTGGTATCAGTGAAGATCAATTCTTCTTCTTGCACTCATGTATTTTTAAACACAAACAGGTTCTTTGAGTGTCTTAAGATCAGCTTAGCTACTGCCTATGTAACCACAGGTACTGTGGGCTTTATTTCTCACCCTTTTTTCTAATTTTTTTAAATTCCTGTAGCATAGCAGAATATTTATCCTAAATCATTTGTAAGCTGTTTACTTCTAGCTGTGGATTTCTGCAGCTTCTGGCTGCATTTTGATTTAGAATCCATTTCTAATTACATGCTTGCTGAGGAATTTCTTGATGAGTAATTTCTTTCTGTTTTGTTCAATATAACACTGCATGTTTAGATATTGTGACGCAGAAGAGAGTTGTCTGTGGTTTTCTCTAACTACACTCAAGAAAAAAAGTGCTATCATTTCCTGTCTTTTTTTTTTAAGCTGGTGAGTCCTAGAGATCTGCTTTTGTAACTGAGAAACCTAAGAATTAATTCTGTGGTATTGCAATCTTGTTGGACAGAGAGAAGGCAAAAGAAAAGGGTAGGCTTGAACACATTGTGCAGAACATGTGAAAATCCTGCAACACAAAACACCATTTCTATTGTGCAGTGGAAATGTCTCAGACAAGTTCATTGACTCACTGCTTGCACTACTAAAGGTATCTATTGACACAAATCAGCGCTTTGTACAGAGACTGACTCACAGTCATGAAGGAAGCCTGCTAAAATGCTTGAAAAATCTAGAAGTCCCACTGTAAAAGCACTGGAACATATAACAGAGGTCAGCTATTTGTCCTTTTTAACGCTTTTGTAATTTCTAGACCAACTTGATATCAGCATCTACTTTAAAGACAAAAACCATTTTCTCCTTCACTTACCTCATCCCTCCCCAAAAAGGATACAGTAGTCTCAGCTAGGGCCAGAAGAAAACTACATTCTCTTTCCTTTTCCAAAATACCTCAAGGGAACAATCTCAGTTGCAGGCTGTGTGTGAACAATGGCAGAGAAGTAGTTAACTCAGCAGGTTCTGAAGTCTGCCTGCAATAACCAGTTGAATGCCTAAATCTGTACCAATATATATGTTACAGATAGGGGAAGGGGAGGCTTTGTTTTGTCTGCCTTTTTCTTTCTTTCTTTCTCTGTTTTTTTTCTTTGTTTTGCAGTGGCAGCATGTTTGTGACTCATGAATATTGTTTGTTAGAATTGCTTTCATAATTTAACCTTGCCAAAAGTGGCTGCGCTTCTCAGTAGTTTTTCATTATAAAAAATCCTCTGTGTCAGCCCTAGATAGTCTCAAGCCAATAAAAAGAAAGTCATTATTACATATTTTTTTGTCAAATGGAAGAAAAAATACCCAATGTGCTATAATAATAATGGCAATAATAACAGATACTGATGATACTTAGAGATCGGCTGAACAACCCCGTTGACTGCACTATTTTGTTTGGGGGATTTTCATACCCCTTCTTGGTGACACTGTTGGTGTGTAATGTATGCTGCCTTCCAGACGACACATTACTTTTAACTTTTGTGTACAATATAATCTAATAACATCTCGTGGCTTTTCAATTGGAAGTTGTTCTTTGATAAACTGACAGCGATATGAGCACTACTGCAAGATACTATTTTTGGAACAATGGAGTGAGATTTGGAAATCCTACGATTAGTGGCAAATTTTCAGTGACAATCATTGTATATTGCTAGTGCTGAAATCAATAGAATTCTATAAATAAAGCTCTGCTCCATGTGTGAAAAGAATATGACCCATCATTAACATCCTCAGGCAAATAAATGAATATTTAGGGCACTTAGTAAAAGCTCATTTGTCTCTCAGGCTTTTGAAAATGGGGACAGGAATTGTAATTAAAAGATTGGGGAATTTTTTTGAGCACCTCAGAGATTTGAGATTGAAATGACTTCTTGGAGTATTTCATACTGTACTGTTGCATGTAAGATGTACTTTGAAATTACATCAAGGGCATCCAGAGTGTGCAGATAAGCAGTATCTGTCATGTCCTAATAATAAAAAATGAATCACATTTTGATGCCATATACATCAAGTACTTCACATTTTCTAACAAAAGGCAAGGTTCCAGGTCAATATTTTGACTGGATAAATCTCTTCATGTTCCTTCCACCAGCCTCTGAAGAGGGAATATCCTCATCAGCCAGGTGTCTCCATGAATTTGGGATCTCTTCCAGTATCGCTCCATTTCACAAATGCTTTTAAATTCTGTTCTGTGGTTCTCAAACACAGCAGATATCCTGTCAATAGTTCTGAATGAGTTTCTCTGTCTCAGCTCCTCCATTTCATACCTATAAATTACATCTCACATTATCCTGTTTTTCTCCTACAAGAGGCTGCACAGAAAGCGTATCAAGCCATTAGATGATTTTCCAGGCTACATTAATCATCTTACCAGGGTACAAGAATGGGCTCACAAGTGCCAATGTTCAGAGCTGAGTGGTGTGCTTGGAGGTGTCCCAGTGCTCTTGAAGAAGGTCAAATAACATACAAGAATGTAAATGAGAATGCTTTTCACTAAACAATTGTTCCTCATAATGCTCCATAAAATGAACACAGAAATAGAGACCCTGGGTCTCAAGATTGTTTTTTTAAATCAGAATGTCAGAGGGAGACTTACTAATCTCTCCAGTAAATAAAAGTTCCTTTAGATTTACCCTTCCAACATTAGCCTTTATAATAATTGGAACAGAAATCAAGCTCAGGTAGGAGTTTAGGCTCTCTTCAGATTCAGGAAAAGAAAGCTTAATCAGTTTGCATGAAATTGACAGTAAGAAACTTCAAGTGATTGCAGTGGAGGGGCATTTAAAAGTTGTAGACAAATTCTTAGGTTCTAAAACTGAAGCCATGTTCCTCCTGTGGGATCTGAACTCCCCCAGCCTAACATCAGCAGAGAGCATTCCCCCAGCCTGGCATATCTGCAGATGGCTCAGTCTCACCGTGTTGTTAATCAGGCAAGCAGGCATGCAGCATGCACTGGGATGCACACCACCAGCTGTGTCAAGGTACAACTCAGCACTCAGAGGACGTTCTTCCTGAGGAAGCTTCTTTGGATGGGATGCAGGTAGGAACTCAAAGCCATCGTCTTTCCTGATGTCCCCTCCAGGTGCTAAAAGAATACAGATTATCTGTATTACTGTGTCTGCAGGAATTGTCCCACTGTCTGTGGTTAAATTAAGATGGGACTTAATGGTAAGACTCTGTCTGAAGGCATGAGACCTGACAGCTCTGTACATAGGAAGGTAAATTTATCCCTAACCCTAGCATGTCTCTGAAGTTCTTCTCCTCCGGCCAGAATTTTCTCTAATATAGGACCCAGTGCAAGTTCTGCACAAAGAACCAGCTTTTCACTTCTGTGCCTTCAGGCATATCACAACTTTTTTTGTTGTTTTTTTTAAAGGGCTCATCCATCAAAACACAGACAATCGAAGACGTGACTATCTTGGCAAGTCTATCTGATCATTACGAAACAGGAGTGGGAGATGATGACAGTTATGTATTTCAGAGACAGGGACAGAAATTTTAGCTTTCATGTGATTCTTCACTTTTGCTGGCTATTGCAAATGGTAGGAAGATTGCAACATCTTCATTCCCAGAACAATATAAATTCTGTAAAGACCTAAGTTTCACAGAATTACTTATGAATCCAGATATCATTCCCAGTAACCATATAAAGGATATTAATGCTTGGTTTAAACTACAGAATGACATAATCCAAATTAATTTTCTCCTCTTCTATCTCCTGTATCTTGTCTGTAGTATGAATGGAAATTAATTTCCTAAGGAGGGGGAACGGCTGTGAGAAATATTGAAGCATTTAATTACTGTTGATTTTATTCTTCTTGTTCAAGACATTTTTATTTTCTTAACACTTAATTGAAGCAGAGTTTTTAAGTAATGGGATATGGAGATGTTGAAGTGATATTGTTCATATACGTGTTACACTCCCCTTCTTCCTGTACATCATCTGGAATGTTTATTCACATTTTGAAAGTGAATTTCACAAAGTCACAACGTCCAGGCCATAATACGTAAATACTTGAAAAATAGGTGCTGGTTATACTCAGAAACCAATGAAAGGTGGAGTAATGTACAAACACCAAATGCACATTAAAAATGTAATAAATAAAGGTTTAAATCTATGGTTGACTTTTAAATAGTTGTCATGGACATTAGATCTTCAAAGTGTCTTTGTGCACTTTCCTATGCTAACACTGCATATTGAAATTTAAATGCAAGATTGATATGAATTGTACATCCTTCACAGAGCTGTCAGCACATCCAGATAAACTCACCTTATCTCATTTTCTTTTACAGCTGATTTCTCCTTTTATCATGTGACCATCAGAAGTACAGGGTACATACGCATACTTGTATTTGTGTATGTCTGGATTCTTCATGCTGGAAGGAATAGCAACGTCTCAGTTCTTATCCAAGCATTATACAATGCTGTCATCAGGCAGCTCTCCACAGCTAGTGGTATTACAGCCTCTGGTTTAATAGCTGACTGATCCTTCATGCCTAGTGAACCAGAAATTTGTAGTGAAACTTGTCCAGACATGAGGATCAGCATAAACTCTCAGCATCTCACTTCATAGGACAGCATGGAATTTCTATAAAGGGGTTATATGCTCTACAGAGGATACATAAACCCTTTCTGTCAGTTCTTTTCTCCCAGTAGAGACTCCCAGTTTAGAGCACTTAATTAACGGTTAACTGCAACCTCTACAGCTGTATATATTGAGGACAATAAATCCTAGCCCTGGAGAAACCTCTCTGGAAAGTGTAACAAGACCAGCCCTCACCCATATCTAGCTACCCAGGTTTGAAACCTGGAAATGGAGGCATTAACTCCTTGCAGCCCCACGTTCATCACTTCTGAGTCCACAGAAGTGGCACTGGTAGGGTGAGGCTGGCTATGATAATTGCTCAGTGCTATGAACAATCAAGTTTCTGAGCAACTCATGTTTCTGAGTTGCTTTCCAATCTTTCTCATCCCTGATTTTGCTAGCAGAAATTTCTTAGCATTTATGCTACTTACTTGTGATTAACATATGTGAAAAACAGGATTGCAATGATAGGCACAAAAAAATCAGAAGTTAGTTTCAAAACATCTACTCAGTGAGACCAACTTTAAGATCAGATCAGAAGTGCTTGGAAGAGTTAAAATGCGAGACTAATATGAGTGCTCATTGCCATGCTTAATGCAACACAGACTGCTATTTCCAGTCGTGGTGCTTCCCTTTTAGACAGGAATTACTGACAGAGGCATTCCAATCTGACAGACAGCATTTAATTAGACTATGAATCTCTGCTGAAGTCAAAGGCAGACTGGGTATTTATACAGATAACAAAAATATACTGAGTTAATTCTGACAAAACCAGCATGTTTCGGCATTGGAAGGGAACAAAAAAAATACTCAATAAACAGTCAATAATTTAAATGAAACTTCACTGGTTGGTTTATACATAGTTTCATCTATAGGGATCTACACTGCTCTTATATATATCTAATATTTTATCCACATTTTGTGCAATTCTTGTGTTCAGTGTCTGCCTATGCAATTTCTGAATCTTGGAGATGAAGTTCAAGCTTAAATCCAATCTAGATTTTGATTCTCAATTATACTAATATTAAAGTCATCATTTTTATTTTAAAAAGTTTTAGGTTGAATCTTTCTCACCAGCTTCACACACCATCTTCTCAGATCTCTCTTTACTTGCACTGTACTAACATGTCTTTTGTCCTGATCTTGTCATACACAGGGCTTGATTTCATTGCCTGAAGATGCGATATCTACTTCTGCGGTATATAAACATCCACACAAGACTGACAGGGCTGACACAGGACCTCTGGAGACCTGTGTGTTTTTGGAGCATGAGCTGGAAATCTTTTCAAATTATGCTTGAATATCCTTTTTAGGCAATTAAATGTCACTCTTTGTGTAAGTAGGGCAGAATAAACAATCTCTTGTACACATGGAAGTTTAAATTCTGAGTTCTTAATTTTGGTTAAACCATGAGGGGTATACCTTCTGCCCAGGCACTGCTGGTGAGACAAATCAGTGAACCCGAGTCATCATCACCATCACCCTTACTTAGTATTGATGGTCTGGTTCATTGAAAATGAGCAAATTTTGCAGTTGAAGGCTCCTTTTCTTTGTATCCATTCTATGATTTAGCAGATATGACGTTGTAGAGGAGCTGAAATATTTATACCAGAACATATAAATGATGGTACTGCTGCAAGTACCTCATTAAGCCATGCTTGTACTCTGATGAACAATAGCTTCTGTAAAATCACACACATGCACCACTCTGTCAGGATTATGGATAATCCTAGGAATATTCAATAACCGCAGGCAGGAATTTGCTTTATAATTTGCAAACGTGCCTTTGGGAATTCTAGCTATGCCATACGATGACTCTACTTCAGGAAGGGTCAGAAAGCATTTGTGATGCTGCACACTGTCCTGCTTGCTTCTTTGAATTTCAAAATGAATGAACTGAAAAAAATAAACCAGGTTCAAAGATATACCCGCCACAGAGCAACTTTCCTGAAATCGCCCCTTGCCACGAGCTCCCACCAGAGTTTGCCTATGGTTGGATTTGGTATTTAAATAAAGCAGTAACAGCTTATCAAATATATAGATATTGAGGACTTTGTGTTTGCCAAGAAAGTGCCTGGAAACAGCCTGAATGTTCAGTCCCAAAAAGATGTCCCTTCCTCTCCAGTGAAAGAGAAAGAGGATCAGCATCTTTCAGCAGTTCAAGATGATGTCACCAACACTGCCTAGTTGTTTGTTTGCTGTTACAAACATGCATTCACTCCTTTCTTATTGGCAATTATTTTTTATTTTTAAGGGAAGGTTTTGTTTAACTTCCTTAGTAGGTACATATGGAAGAGCTGCCTAAAGCAGCAGGCAGGAACTTTTGACGTTTCTATAAAAACCTAAGTGCAATCAATAGCTAGATATTGAGGTCAGAAAAGTAGCTCAGTTAGTTACTGTAGTTTACAGAATGAAACCACTTTTCATTTAAATCCACAGACTTATGATAGATGCTAGTGAAGGGCTATAGGGATGACATTATGTCAAAATAAAAATAAATTGTCAGTATAAATCCAGGGAGACATTGTCACAATATCAGCTCCAAACAAAATGACACCAATGCAAATTTTATAAGAAACAACTTTAAGATGTCAAGATAGTGGTAAATTGATGTCAGTTCAGGTCTGCAGGGAGACTGTTATTATTAAAAAAGAAAAACTTAAACAAACTCAAAAACATTCCCAAAATGATAGCTATAATAAGAGGTTCTAATTTTGTCAGTTGAAGTGGAAGTTAGTTATAGCAACACAAACAGAAAGATAGCACGATTACAATGTCAAAAAAACCCCCAAACCCCACAAAAAAACACCGAAAGAAAATACTGATACAAATGTTATAAACACTTAACAAACATTAAATTGTATGTACAGATAGACACTGGCATTTCCACAGTTTAGATTGCTTCTATATTTATATACATAATCTCTAATGCTAGTTCGGTTGACTAATAAGAAATCTGGAAGCTTCTTCATACCATATAAACCTCCTGCATGTTTTTACTCATGCAAAATGCAGCAGAATTTAAGGTGAGTGGAATAGATCAAATGGACAGGAGGAGCAAAGCCTGACTTTTCCAAAGTCTCTCATTATCAGGCTTTGCTGAATCTCCTTGTCATTGATTCACATGTCTTGTAGCTCAGTATCCTGGCAAATCTGAGCCTAGCCCCACTAGTGACCAAGAAAGTTCAGAAACACAAAGGGATAGATGTTGAAAGTCTTACAGGGTTTTCTAGGAGTGTTTTGAAGCACCATTTTTGAGCAGTGGGATGTTGGGGGCAGTTGTGAAAACACTTAATGCCTGGCGTCTCCTGAAGTCATTTACATTCAGGCAAAAGTGGGTGGAAATTCTGCCATGTGAAAATGACATTTTCAAATGTGTAAATGACTGCACAGCACTTGAAACAGTCAGCAACCGGGGCCCCTGCTCAGTATTGTGGTTCTGCCATGTGCAGCATTAACCTTTACCATGTTCAGTTTTTCTTGCATACAATGACAGCAGATCCTTGTCAGAGGGTGGTTACACAAGACGGTACATATGCTTCTAGGCACCCAGTCAGGATCAAAAATACACGGCATGTAATGCTGAGCTGATCTATACTTGTTCCCCATTCTAAATTGATTTGAAACACTTTTGGGTGTACATCTGCTTCTGAAGACTTTTTGGCATAAATCCTGCAGTATTTGCCCTAGCTATTTTAAAAGAGAAACTATTATGTGGTTATGGCCAAAGTTGGTCAGGTTCATAATGCCTGGATAAACTACAGGTGCTCTATTTATCACCAATGTCAGCTTAGTCGAAATTAAGTATGCTCTGCAATCCACCTTTTGATATGTGTTTAGTTGTACAAACCTAAAGAAATAGCACCAACCACAAGGAACTAATAATAATTATACCTTTGAAATAATTCATTCCTCAGTTTGTGTTTAGAAGATGACTGACAATATCACAGGGCCAGATTTCAACACCTTCCGTGCTGGAGCCTATCTGAAGTTAAACCATTGACGTCAGTGGAATGATTCCAGATTTATAGCTGCCAAGTTATGCACATCTCCGTATGTGTCATTTTATGCTAGTTATTTAATGCATTGATTTGCATATCATAAGCAATTTGCATAGAACCAAAATTTGCACAGAACAGCACAGAGCCATATCAACGTGCCCAAGGAGGTGAGGTGGGTAAGATATTTGGAAGTTGGGGTGAAGGTGTTAGTGATCGTGTGCAGGTGGGAGATGAAGGCCTGTGGTTGATCTGGGTGCTGATCATTTTAAAATGTCAATGCATTTGAGAGATATTGTGTCTTTCACCTGCTATCCCTATGCATGGAAATTATAACTGAAGGTGTCACTGTAGCAACCTCCTGCATTCCCCACACAGAGCACTGCTGGTGGGAATGGGGAATGTAGGCTGACTCATTCTAGGGGAAGAGTACTAAGGAAGTAGGAGGGATGCTGGCCACATTTTCTGGTGACTATGAGAACATCACTTGGTGGTTAACAGTTGCAGTTCCAAGTTAAATTTGCAGCCAGATGAAAGAAGGATGGTAAATACATGTGTGAAATATATCATGAAAAAAACATGGACTTGCTAAGCCCACAGATGTACTCTAGGGTAAATGGAATGAGAATTTAGTTAAGATTGACATGAAACTTTGATGTAAAGAAAACTCTCATTAGGAAACCCTGGGATCATCAAAAAATCCTAGCTACTCCCTGCTTACAGCACACAAATCAGGTACTGATCCCTTACAAGAGTTGAACACTTTTAAAAAATTGTAAATGTAGTCTTGATGAACTACAAGAATTTTACTTGGAAAGATAACCCAGAAATTCAGTTTGTATCACTCATGTCCCTGGTCTTCCAAGACAAAAGTAATATTTTCCTACTCAGAAATCTCTCTGAGACTAATTGCCAACTGGTGCTTTCCAAGCATACACACCTTTTCAGCACCAGCTGGATCTTTGAAGAGCAAACTGAGGAAAAATGCAACCCCCTCAGGTCATCTGGCTCCCCAGGTGCCTACATCTATGGATGCCTGTTAGTGCCTACATTTTTAACAAGAAAGTCCTGCTTCTGTGCATATCTAAACTGCTGGCTCTTCGCAGCTTGGCTTCTCCAGAGCTTCATCAGACCCATCAAAGGTAGATATTCTTCTCTCTAAATGTCTTCAGTGACTTTGAGGACATTTGTCAAAGATGCAGGAATAAAGGTTGCAACCATTCTTCTTTCACACCTCAGTAAAGGTAGTTGAACCATTGTGAGAAGTGGCAGAGCAGCCCTGGAAACATTTTTCAACCTTGACAGATTCAACCCCAGCTGTCTTCCGCCATAGTGTTGATGTCACTTTCTTTGCTGGCACCCAGGACAGTTTTATTTTCCAGACATCCTGATGTCAGGACTTAATCTTGCTGCAGAGATGCTGCCTACTTCAAGGGCTTAGTAATTAAATCATTCCCTTTAGGAAAGGCGCGGGATCACCTCCCACCAAAAATAAAACCTCATCAAAGGAAGTTAGCTTAGCGATACCGTAGGATCCCAACTCACCTTTCCCCAAACAAGCTACATACCTTGAATGAAGGAAAAGGTGGTATATGTCCTTAAACTCCATCTTCCTTGGGGACAAAGGTGTGTTCCTCACTCATAGTAGCTAGCAGAAATTAGTTCACCTAGTGAAACCTGGGCAATCACAGGGACTTTTTGCAGTTTTAACAAAGGTTGAGTGTCAGTTTACCCATAAGCCTAAGTGGCAGGGGTGCAGCCACAACTGTAAGGCTGCAAGTCCCTTGCTCAGGCCAGATCTGTCTGCTGCTGATATAATGCGTTGAACTAAATTCAGTAGCCTCCAGATTTTAATTAGACTTGCTAGTCTTTACCAGCAACATCTGATGCCTCCTCTTCATTTCTGTTTTGGATAATCCTTTAGATAATTTGCATTTGTTTAAAATAAAAAAGACTACACTGTTTTTCTGACTCAAGGCAGGGCCTTTCACGGTAAACCCATTCCAGTGATAGTTTAAGGAGAAAATCCAGTTCTTACGAACTATGTCCTGGCTCCCACCACAGCAAAGGGTTATTTATTATAGTTATTCATTATGAGTAAACTGAGGTTATTTAGCTTTATAAACAAAAGTGCTGCTCAGCTGTGGCTTTCAGCAACAGTCCTTAGTGAATTGCTACAATGAAGGACAGATTTCAAATGGTCAGCTCTGTTTCTCTCACTGAAATCTAATCAGTTAGTCAGCTTGTTAGTGATAATCATTCGTAGGCATACAAACAAACCTCAAACAAAGCAGAAAGCCCACACACATTTTGTGCATCAAAACCTATATTTAACTCCAAATGGGTGGTTGGCTGCATTTCTGCTCTTTCTCTATTGTTCTGCTTCTCTATGTTTGTCTCCATCTATTGTGTGCTGTCACATTTATTAAAGTTCTTTTCTTATGAAAATATTTTCTAATCACAAAATATCTCCTTCTGCTTCAGCAAGTTAAACAAAAGGGCCTCATAATACTTGAGGTAGTATAATGGCAATGGTTCTCATAAACCTCTCCCTTTTCGTTTTGGACAGAGCTCTGCTCCAGGGCATCTGAAATACCATTTCAATACTTCTAAAGGTAAATAGAGTTCTGTCAATAAACTGAAAATTGCTGACCTTGTCTTGTTCATCAATTTAGGCATGGAAAAAATTCTGCCTCCTGGGATTAGCAGTGCTTTTTCATCTGAAATGAAAAATGCTAAGCCTGCCATATTTAATGGCAGGCCCGGGAGGGTTAATGAAAGAATATAAGTGGCATTTCACCTTGACTTGCAGCTGCCCTATAACATTGCCTAAGGGTCCAGCTAAGTGTTAGCTCCGCCTGAGAAGAACAAGGCAGAAGTAAAGACCTATAGAGAATTCTTACAGGATATCCTTGTTTGCCCTGGTTGTTGCCCTGGTTGCCTTTTTTGTCTGTGTGAAATCTGTAACCAGTGAAGCCTCAGAGATTTTGTCTTCATCAGTTACAAAAGATCTGGAAACACTGGAAAACTGAATAAGAAATAAATTGACAGTGAAAGACTGAATGATTTTCCAGCTTATGCCTGGCCTGTACCAACATTTCAAATTTTGCTTTCTTCATTGATAGCTTCATTTTTATAAGCTCAACATTGATGATTAGTCTAGACTGCTAATTAGAAGCTATCCTTTTACACAGAGGCTTGGATTAAAAGCTTTTGTGATTTCGTGGACTCTGGTTTGTGTGAATGTCAATTTCATCCTTTTAGTGTGTTTATACTAAGTATCAATAGGCTCCTGGGATTGGTGGAAGTGCAGAGCTGAACCTCTCAGACACTAAGCAACAGCTGGGGTGCCGCTTCCGTTTGAAAGGCTTTCTTCTCTGCTTGCTAATGGAGGATCAAAAGTCATCCCTTCAATTAAAAACTAAACTCCTGGCTAAAAATAAAGAAAGAATCCCATTCTTCGGCATTTTATGTCTAATTAAGGATTTTAGTGGGGAATGTACAGCAGTGCTCACTGATTAATTTATCAAACACAAAAATCCCCCTTTCCTTTACCAGTCCAATTAGCCAGGCATTTTATATGGCTGGGAGATTGAAATACTGCTACTACATGGAAACTAGAGGCTCTTTGCACTTGAAATTGCATGGTAAAGAGACTGGAAAATTTCTCATCTAATATCGTGCATATTTAGGGTATGATCCTGTGAATTATTGAAAATCCCTACTAAAAAATGTATGGCCTACTGAAGGTCCATTCTGGTATGATATTCAATACCCTGAACACCCAGGAGCATAGGGAAAAGCAGGGGATGTTGAATGCCTTGGAAAATAGAGCGTTTACTGTATAAAATGCCCAAAGGGAAGCATAGCGGCTGCTTAGAACATCTCAAGCACTGCAGAATATAATTCACATGTAAGCTGCTACTTTCTTACCTTGTGCTGAGATCTTTCCACATTTAACAAGCTGGGATTGATCTCTCCTTTCACAAATCAGCTGTCAGAAGCAATGTGGAAATATATTATCAATCATTTGTCATTCCCCTCTAACACAAGGATCATGAATTGTGCTCCTGTTTGTCAGCTCATGTCCCTTGACTATACATCAGTAGGGGTTATTATCTCACTTTTCCTCTGCTGAGAGCAGATGTTAGCCACAGCATCCAGATCATTCCCCCTGTTGCATGAGTGTCTCCCAGAAGTGCACTAAGAGGCATAAGCAATATCTTTCATATGCTCTTTATTTGCTTATCCTCCTTCTCAGGGTGGCATTTGGTGGAATGCTTTGTTTTGTGATACATTATTGTTTCAGATTTTTGTTTGCTTCATTTAGTTCTGATTTGATGATTTTGTTGTTGCTGTTGCTGGCTTGTTTTATTTATTTTGAAGAAAAGTGTTGTTGAACTTTTGTTATGGAAGGTAAGATTAAGGGAACATGCTCAGTGTTCTAAGTGGATTTGAACAGCTCTGTAGCATGGTCATGCTCAATGTATCAAGCCTTAACTGAAAAGCCAATGGGAAACTGCACAGCTCTGATCAGACCAACTGGGAGATGCTGTGGCCACACATGGGTGGATAGATAAGGTCATATTCAGACAGCTTGGACCATTACCATGTTATGTTGAGAGCACACTCCTAAAGCAAACCTCTTCATTCTTTTCACTTAGTGCCTTTTGGTTTTCACTGTACAGAGGTCTCAGAGGTCATGAGTTGTGTTCCTTCCAAGGGAAACTAAATTGGAAGAGGTGTGTCCTTGCTCTCACAGGGCACTCACAGGACATGCCAGCCCTGACCTGTCTCACTTGGTGCCACTCACATCCTTGCCCATGAGTGCAGAGACCCCATTTCAGTCCAGCTCAAGGCTGTCAGTCCATCCCCCATGGTCCTGCCCAGCCATCCTGGGCTGTATCTGATCTCATTTCCCCTCACCACGCCTAGTCCTGACACCCTATGGTACCTAACCTTGGCTAAGGGCTTCCTTGCTGCCCTTCCTCATCAGGACAGGGGGAGAAAATAGGATGAGAAAGGTCATGGCTCAAGATACAAAGAGACCACTCACTAATTAGTGTCACAGGCAAAACAGACTTGACAGAAAGACAAAATAAAATAACCCCTTTCCTCTCTCCTTTGTCATGCCCAGTTTCACCCCTTCACTCTTGACTTCTCTCCCCTCAACACCAAGGGGCATAGGGGGTGGGCATGGAGGTTGTGGTCAGTACATCAGAGCCCCTATCAGCCACCCTCCTCACACCTCTCCCTGCCCAAGCGCCTGCCCTTCCCCAGGCTCCAGCACTTCAGGGACAACCTTCTCCCACCTGGGCTTGGCCCCTCCTGGAATGTGTTTTCCCCCGTGACCCCAGATTGGCTGAGGGTCTCAGCTGTGTCCTGTGGTGGGGCTGTTGGAGCCAATTGGGACTGGCTGGAACTGTCTGTGTCTGGCACAGGGCAGTCCTGGCTTCTCCCCACAGAAGTTGTCCTGCAGCCCCTGCCAGGACCTGGGCATGGACACCCCATACACCCCACTCCTGTGCTGACATCACAACCCAGCCTTGGCCCCTTTCAGTCCCCAGGGCACACAACCACCTGGGTGTAAATCGGCCTCGCCATTTTGTACAGCACCACATTTCTCTGCAAAGCGTGTTGGTGTGGGCCAATGTTCTGATAACACATTGCTTATAGAAAGGATCTTGTGGCAGCTCTTTAAGATGAAAGGCAGGTGAGTTAAAGAAAGTATGATAAAGGTCTATAAAACCATGAATGACAGAAGAAATGAACAGGGAATGACTGCTTACTGTTTCTTCCAATGTGTGCTGTAGGAATCATCAAATGAAGCTAGCAGATTAAAGAAAGAAACCTAAGTAAGCTGTTTATTCCCATAGCATGAGAGCTCATCACTGTAGTGGGGATGCTAGAAGTTAACACTGCTAAAGTAAACAACTGGACAAATTAACAGAAGAAAAAAATACCAAGGACTAGGAAATATAAGGATGCTGGCTCAGGCAGTCTGGGACTGCAAAGAGCTAGAAATTATAAGGGTATCCTGGGGAACATTGTGATATACTGTCCCTGCATGTCTCTGTGTCTCTTGGTCACTGTTGGATAGAGAATACTAGACCAGACAGACCTTTGGTCTAACCCGATATCGTTATTGCTACAGTTTCTTGTTATCCTCACTCTTAAAAGAACGAGTTGGCAAAATCGACATCTGACCACCCCGTGTTAAAGGCATGTGTGCTGCCCCTCACAGAGATACTGACATTGCCTCATCACTTGCTGGTGGAAGGTCTGTACCTCCCAAAGCACAGATTGAGCTCTGGATGGAGTTGTGGCAGATGCAGCCTCCCTGATTGACAAAACAAGTTGTGCCAGAATGGTTTGATACTTCTCAGTTGTTAAGGCACACCTTATGGTGATTAACTAGTGCCTCAGGGTCTAGACCCTTAGCTTGTTTTGCCTGGGCTTGACCTCTCAACCAATTAGAATAGTCACAGTGCACCTTCAACTAGGCTATAAATGGAGCACCACCTAAAAACCAGGGGAATGTCTTTGCCGAGTAGTGGGACTGGTAGTTGGACCCTCCCTTTAGAGATGTTGTCCAAGGATCTTTGGTTAGCATGAGCCTTACCCTCCTTTTGGTGAGTGATACATTGGGCACTCTTTGTGAGTGTGTGCCCATTTTAGTTCATCTTTTCTTGAGGTCTGGGAATTGGTTGTGTTGTTGGTTATATTTGCAACAGATATCTGAACTGTTATTTTGTCAGAAGGAGTGCTGGGCAACTTTGGTTGCAATAAATCCCTATTTTGATAGCTGTTGCTGCTTGTTTTGTGGGTGCCTCAATGACAGGAGAGCAGGGTATCCAGAAAGACATTATCTGTTCATTTCTTTAGCTAGTCACCCACATATCACAAGGGAAAAGTGTGCCAACATGATTAAGTAGGAGGGGTGGTGTATTTCTAAAGACCCCTTGATTCAGGAAGAAATAATAAAAATAAATTATAAACTTTCTCCCTACACAAAGGGAATAAAAAGAGGGAGAGTAATTTGGATACCTTAAATAATTTACTGGCTTGGGTAAAAGAAGTAGATAGAAGAGATTAGCAAGGGTGATAAGATTGTTGTGTTTCTGGAGGAGGAGGTCACTAAAGAGCAAGAAGAGTGAGGCCTTATTAGGATAGGAAGAAACATTCTACATTTAAATTAGCAATTTTGTGAACTTCACTGATTGTGCAGCCCGTTATAGTAGGATGTCCACAGCATGTTTAAAAAGTGGTAGATAACCATGCTGCAGCAAACCTGGAAGCTATGTAGACACCGTTCTTCCCCCTGTGCCTCCAACACTTTATATTCTATCAACTAGTACTAAAGACATGGTTTTGGGGATTATATGAGCCTTTCTTTTGTAGGTCATTCCTCTGACTTTCCTCTGTCCTATATTTCCCATCCCCATGAATATATGGTTGACAACGCAATTCTGGACTAAAAAACAGAATAGTACGGTCAGGAACATTTAGACTAAATATATTCAAACACAGGATGGCTTCTCATCTACATACCACTGTGGTACTAGGAAAGCAAACCCATAACTAATATGTAGATATATTCAGGTTGGAATTTGGGTCCTATCTAACTGTATTTTATCTCTGCCTGCTGAAACTTAAACTTTAAAGTTCTTGTGGCCATGGAAGAGAGGAGTGTAAGGATAACACATTTCATCAGCATTTGAGAGACTCTGAGTACTTGTAGTCTGCTCCCACAGAAACAGGAATGAATTGTCAATAAAAATATTCTATCTGGACAAGCACCAGATGAGAAAAGAGGATGGGTATGGTAGGTCTCTGCATTTTCTGTCCTGGTCTACATCTTTTCATACATCTTGATGTATAGATGAGCAGTTTTGGCTAATGCCTTCAGTGCAGAAATAACTTTGGCCTGGGGAAACCACTGAAGGGTAATTTTTCTTGCCTCTGTATGTATGGTAAGCATGCCTCATTTTCAGTTGAACCCTTACCTGAACATGGAAGAAAGGCTTCACATTAATAGTTCTCACAGATTAATTTGTACAGTAGGAAAGTGATCTTGAAGGGTAGAAATAAATACCCTTTAAAAGGGTACATAAAAGGGTAAATTTTACACCCAAGAAATATATCACTTTAACAGCTAAAGTGCAAGACTAGTTCATCTGGAGCTCTTATGCAGTTCACACTCTTCAAAACTGTCCACAGTTTAGGAGATTTCTATTTGAAGTGAGAGTGTCTGAAACTTCATCCGAATATGTTAAGGAGATGCTGTGTGTTACACAGCATGTACATGCCTTATCCAGCAAAGAAAAAGGTGAAGAGCCATACAGTAAGAGACACTAATTCATGATGGAGAATACTCTAAGAGACAGATTGGTCTTTTTGTGGTGTGAGGAAAAGATAAGCATATTGACATTGCCCCTTTTGAAGTATCCATCCACTCTGCCATGGACACCTCCTTTCTGCTTGATTCCTATTGATTATCTCTGTGCTAAAGTTCAGCTGACCATTTGTTTCAAGTGAGAAAGGAGAGCTAGAGATTTAAAACCATTTAGGCACCTCTTGCTAGAGTCAATGCTTGAATGTCATCGGCAGTTGTCAAGACTTGGGCAATGAAATTCCTGAGGGTGGTTCATAATGATTCAATTTGTCAGCAGTTCAAGCAGAAACATGCAGGTCTGATATTCCAGTCCAAGGGGTATAAGCACAACCAGAAGAGTGTGTCTGTGTGTTATTCACCAGTAAATTGCTAAAAGTGTGCATGGTAACATAGCTAGCTCTGCAAGTTTAGCTGACTGTGTTGCGTGATAAACTGGGATTGCAGAGACAGAGGCCACCGAAACATCTCTTATCTGTGATAACTTCCTTTGTTATGTTACTCCCTCTGCAAAATACACATTTTGGTATAGCATGATGTGCACATGAGTGTAGGATGCTCTGTGAATCATGTGTAAAGGTATACATGATCTTTTACGTTTGTATTTATGTATATGCCCTATGCTCTGCTTGTGTGTGCATTTTAGGCTTCAAGAGGTCTTCAATAAAATATGCAGTCAACTTCTGCAGGTTTTGTTGATCCTATTTTCTCATTCTTTAGAAATAGTAGAAGATCTGCACAGACAGGAGGGGAAATCAAATTACCAGCAGACAGTACAAGGTAGTGACTATTCACCATTATTAAATTCTGCCATCACCTCCTGTTGCCTGCTTGCCTTTCCAGACCGCATACTTGGTGAACTTTTGCATTGTACCTGTGCTAAATCTGGGGTAGGGTTTATTTTTTTCTTTTTTTGTTGAATACATTGGGTGATAGATGGGTGACCCAAGATGCCCTCACAGTGCAAACACATGGTGAAGTGTTGTTAAAAGCACAAAGCAAACAGTATCTCAGAAAGGCTATTTCACTTTCTTGTCTCCTTGTGTAAGGTTGGATTTTAGGCGATGCATGTATGAATAGCAGGTTGAAAAAGACTTTAAAAAAAGACATTCCTAACTTTTTCATAAGTACTGATATCTTAGTTTCCACTACTTATGGACTCCTATGTAGATTTGATAAGCTTTTTTATTAGACTGTGTCTGCAGGCAGTTTTAAACCTGTGATTTGAGAAACTTGATGGTTTGATGGACTACTCCTAAATAGCACTCATGAAAGGTGACTAAAATAAGTCAACCTGTGTTTTACAAGTTTGAAGTCATTCTTAAGGATCTGTATTTTCCTACAGTGGAAAGCATAGCTGTTTCCTGAAATAGAAAAAGTCTGAAAAATTACCAGTTAGGAAAACTAAAAGGGTAAACTGGAAATTAATCGTGTAGAACATGTCCAGTCAAAACTTACATATTGAACCCTGTTTGGAGTGCCTGTACACTGAAGTGAAGATAAATAACAATGAACTATACACATGTGAAAAATAGCATTTCATCTCCATTGGATTTTAATATTTGTTTATCTATGAGAATCTTCTATGTCATTTGATGTAATGTGCTTCTCTGTGGTATCTTTTTAATAAAAGAGTCAATATTCTGCTCTTGATGTAGCTTATTCAAATAACTGATTAATAAAGCTACACAAAAAAGTAGGAACATCTTTTACTGTGGTAGGATGACTCTATTAGTGTAGAACCTTTATGTAGTTTCAACTTCACTTTCCATACACTACTCTCTCTTTAATGATTTATTTTAAATGCTCAAATAAAAAAGGAATTTTAACAAAAATCACTCAAAGCTTGAATCCTTCTACAGCTGAAAAGCTTTTTCCAGGGGCAATTTCAAAGGGTAATTTCAGTAAAGGGCAATTTTATTAGATGCTTTGGGTGATTTTTTTTTTTTTCAGGAGGTTGGAAACTAAACTATCTTGAAACCATACCAGGCAAAGGTCTGGAAAGAATGGTCCATAAGGAGGGACTAAGTGCATTGGTATGGTTTTGCCTGTATAAGGCTAAGGGGAAGCATATTAACAATGTTAAAATCTGGAAAGAGAAAGGGTGGGATTAGAAATACTACACTTGAAGTCCTGGAAGAAAAAAAATATGCCAGACATAAGGGGAAATTCAACAATGTACCAAGGATATAGAATTACTATAAAATATTTACCCTAAAAGTACAAAGAAAAATCCATAAATATTAAGTTTTTATTTCAGTTCGACATGTTCAGTAACATTATCTGCCATTGTCTTCGAGAGCAGCAGGGCATAATAAAAAGAGCTAGAATTTAGGCTACGAAACAGGTAAAAGTACATCTTTAGTCTCTACGGAGATATAATGGAGTAAAAGGAGGAACTTGTACAAATAGGGTTTAAGCCACAGGGGAAAGAATTCCAGAGTTTTAGCACCCAATTCTGAGATACTAAGAGACACTATCTTTTTTTTAATTTTCCCAAACCAGATATTTAAGTCTTTGGCTCTGTTTATTTTTTTTAAATTCACTGTTAAAAATTCCAGAACTGGATGTTGCCAAGAGCCTCTACCACAGAGATAATAATGTTAGAAAATAGATATTCCCATATATTACATCTAGTTATTTTTTACTTGCTGCCATGAATATTATAACATCCTCTCCTTGTACTGCAATAATTAAGGTGGAGATGACATTTCCATTAAAAAGATCATATAACTCAGTGGGGAAAAACTAAATGTTCCAGTTGGGCTGAAGTTCAGCTTTGGACATATCTGCATAGAAGAGAATGTTTCCATCAAATTCAAATTTTAAATTGAGATGTGTCTAAAGAAATGTTGTAGGAATATTATTTTAGACACTAAAGTATCTGTCAAATGATATCAAGAGAGAAGCATTCTGACGTTGGATATTTGCCTCTTGGCATGGGAATTACTCAGTACAGGCCATACTCCTCAGACTTGGATAGAAATTCTTCTCCTGAACTGGATGAACAATTCCACAGTGAAATAATTGGGAACAAAGCATTTTAATTGAGGTAGTGCTTCAGTTCCTAATACATTTGGGCCTTTAATAGCTGATAAAATGCAGGTGGTGTTGGGGAGGAAGATCATTACATGGTTCTCCAGATACGTCCTTACATTCTCAGATTTCCATTTTTCTTCCTCCCTTCAGACTCAAGCCAGGCCACATCTTCCTTCAGAGAGACTACAGAATTTTTTTTCTCTGGTAATATTTAGCCTATTTTCCTCTCTTCCTTGCTTCCCTCTTAGTATCTCTCTAATAGAAGGCTGAAGAGTGGGACATAACAAGGGATTGTATTTCAGGAGCAGTATTCCACTCAGGTAGCTCAAGATCAGAAAATAGAGAAATCCTACAGCCATTCCAGACCCTCACAGCTAAAGCATCCAGTATATATGTAGAGGAAAGAGAGTATGAGCCCCAGATGCCCAGGAAGTTTTCTTCTACGGTAATCTTCTAATGGAATTATTAGGAGGGGAAAACCAAAATGCAACCAGAATAGATGCTGATACATTCATGAGAGACAATAAATGATATGGCACTTAGGATAATAAGGCCAAGTTCCAGTGACCCAATCACACCCTTCCTCAGGAAGGATGTAATTTGTCTCTTACAGTGTCTTAAGGATCAGCCTGGGTAGAGCTGTGAGCATATGTGCTTTGTGACACAAGGACTATGAATACATTGTGTCCCTGGGTTTGAAGCAAAAACAATGACTCATCATCTTGTTGACTATTCTCACAACAGCACAAGGTCTTCTATTATCCTGGATTTTCATCTTTTAGCAGATTACTTGTTATACACTATTTACTTGAAGAGCAAAGCAGCCAGAAAGTTTTCTTAATGAGCACAATAGATTCTGATCTCCGCTCACTCCTCATTTATTTCAAATCCATATTCCAAAGCCATTAGTGAGTGGGGGAAGAAAAGGAGAAGACATAAGGGTTAGCTAAAAGATACCAAACCACAAATATAGCAGAGGCCAAGAACATGAATGACAATTTTAGACAAAAGAAAACAAGATTAAAATTTATGGGAGAGAATCTAATGTAGTCAAATTAAGGCAATCCAGAACAACGGCTGGTGTTGAAGTCATGTTCTGTCTTCATTTGTGTATGAGTTGGATGGAATATCAGGGAGATGGCTGTTCATTTAGCACTAGTACTATACACTGTAACTGCTTTAGTGTAGCCTACTCCAGGTACAAATGTATGCAATATCTAAATCTAAAATACACTCCAAATGCAATCTGGAGTCTAGAATACCTTCCCCAGGTTTTGTGCCATTTTGTTCTGCTGTTCTATTTTACAAAATTGATATAAAAATAGCCTCTTCACATCATGGCTTTTAATTTAAATCATTATTACCAGTGCAACTGCAGGAAAACTTTTCTTCATGATACAGAAACTCAGCTGTTCCTTTGTAGCTTTCTTATAACACTCTAAAATTTTCCTTTCTAGCTCAGCATAAAATTAGCCCTAATGGATATATAGTTTGGATAACAGTTGTTTGGTTGTTTTTACTTCTTTTGACATCTGCCTTTGCACTTTGACCCTCTGATAGTTTTCTCTGAATCATTATCCAATCATGGGATATAGAAAAACTTCTCAGTTAAAAGCACAGAAGCAGAGATTAAATGTCACTTGTTCTGTTTGCACACTTCTCAATTTCGAGCACATCATGATCTAAGCATTTTCTGTCTGAAATACAAACACACCAAACGAGATCACTCAGGGAGAATGGCAGGAAGGTGTTTGTGGCAGGTCGAGCTAGCTCGTAGCTCCTGCTGCAGCAGAGACCTTTGTACACCCCTGGGACACAGCACCGTGTAGGTTCTTATCAAAAGAGGGATGTCTCACACTGTTACCATCTGTGCTAGTTTTGGCTGAGGTGGAGTTAATTTTCTCCATCATAGCTAGTATGGGCTGTGGTTTAGATTTGCGCTGTAAACAGTGTTGGTGACACAGAGGTATTTTGGTCACTGCTGAGCAGTGCTGATACGGAGTCAAGGCCTTTTGTGCTTCTCACACCACCCCACCAGGGAGTAAGCTGGAGAGGTGTAAGAAGTTGGGAGGGGACACAGCTGAGACAGATGACCCCAACTGACCAAAGGGATATTCAATATCCTATGATGTCATGCTCAGAATACAAAGCTAAGGGAAGGAGGAGGAAGGGGGCAATGTTCAGAACGATGTTTTTCTTCCCAGGTAACAGTCACATGGGATGGCTGAACACCTGCCTGCCAATGGGAAGTAGTGAATTAATTCCTTATTTTGCTTTGCTTGCATGTGTGGCTTTTGCTTTATCTGTTAAATTGTTCTTATCTCAACCCACAACTTTTCTCACTTTTGCCCTTCTGATTCTCTCCCCCATTCCACCAGTGGGGAGTGAGCAAGTGGCTGTGTGGGGCTTAGTGGCTGCCTGGGGTTAAAGCATGACACCAACAGAGGCAGAAAACTTTCCTGCTTTTCTTTTGTGGCATCTGAATAGTAAGAAAATCCCTTTGATATCACAGAGTTAACATGACAACCAAGCTGGGGAGAAGCAGATCCTCTCCTACTAACGTGATATGGACCTGGATCTTCTCATGCGATTTTTCCTGCACCTCAGAAGTTCAGACAGCTCTGGTTGAAATGAGGCCCAGGAACTCCGTATTTTTAATCAGTTGCTATGAAATAGTGTGTTGGTAGCGTGGGGAACAGATACACAGGCTTCTGCCTCCCTTACCCGCAATAATGTTTGTTATTATATAGACACTCATCACTGCTTTTAGCTCCAGCTAGAGCTCTCATTAATCACCACCTGGGAACACCATGCACAGAGCAGGCGTACACGAGCTTTTGTGAGAGAAAGCGGAGGGGAGGATGGCTGCATGTTGTGTGGGGGTGTGAGTGATGATTTTGGGGTGCAGAGTGAGAGACTGAAGTAAGGAAGAAGAGTGTGTAGGAAGGAGGAGAAGAACACCACAAGAGCTGTTTGGGGAGACAGGGAGAATAAGAAAACAGAGGGGAAAAAAGGCAACCCTATTTCAAACAAATTGGGCAAAGGGGGAAAGAGTGCACTACTAACAATAGCCTATTTAAACTGCTCTTGTGCCGCAATTACCGTCAAATTCTAAAAGACAAAATTGCAATTAGGCTAAGACCATTTGCCTTTAGCGAAGATGAGGCCAGGAGGAACCCTCCCCCCAGTTTCTGGTATAGATCTTCCCTCCCTGAAAAGACTTTCATCTAGAGCTCATTATGAACAATTTTCTTTTTGGCCTTAATTTGTGCTAAGAATGGCGCAGAAAGTATCCCAGGGCAGGCATCTTTCCCATTTCCTGCAGGGTTTTACTCTGATGTCTGGTAATTGGTGGACTGCTAAAAAGGTTATTATTATTTATTATATTTATTATAGTCATGCCTAACAGCCAATGAATGACACAGTTTCCTTATATTAAGCATGCTACAAACAAATAGTGGTAGAAGGTCCTTGCCCCAAAGAACTTATAGTCCAAACAGAGACACAGGTGAGGCTGTGAGTTTAATGCCTGGAGAGCGAAGAGAATGCTGGCAGCTTACAGCATATGGCAGTATCTCCATGTTTTTATTTCACTGACATGATGAGAAGAATATCTGCAGAAAAGAAATCTTGATGTACAGAAAGAAAAAACCAAGATATAATATGTGATGTCAAAGAGCTCCAAGAGTACAACACAGGCCTATGGAGAGCTACAGATATGTCTCCAAAGTGCAGTAGTCCTCTGGCTCAGAGAATTCTGCATCTCTTTGCTTAGTGTCCCTTAATGATGCTTCTCTACAAATTTTTCAGATTTTCTTTCCTTTTTCTTTTTTTTTCTGGGGTGCATGGCAGGGCCAAAAGAAGCAAAAGACACTATTACATGGTAAATTAAGAAGTGGGAAGCTCACCGCCAGTTGCTTGCAAGATAGAAGACTTAGCCCAGCACTTTATGAGGCACAAGATGGCCAACTTCTGTGCTGCAGATGAAAGCCAATGCTCTGGCAAAGCCATTTTTTCAGTCCTCAGTCACTTTGCCATTGTTTTCCAGAGCATATATAACAATATAACCAGAGCACTGCATAGAGAATGGAAAATTCTCTAGTTCTTTACTGATTTGCAAGCAAAGAATATTTTTGTCTTGAAATGTAAGGAATTTGTGTTTCGTATAACTTGAAAACTCTGGGAGCAGATTGTTTCCTTCACTCAGCAATACTGTCCTCCCACACATTAAAGCTTCCATCAATGCCTTTAAGGTTAACTTACAGAGGCTCAGGGATGTGGGTACCACTTAACTATGGTATAGAATCATGTATGTAATTCCTCTCGTTATGGACAGAAAGACTACATATCTACTGATAAAGCAAGGGCCTCTTTTTTTGTCTGAGAGGACAGATAGCATGGCACAGCTCACATCTGTCTGGATAAAGTACCTTCCCCTTCTCCTTTCAAACAGAATGACTTTATCTGTACTATATAGCAGGAGGAGTCTCTGACTGGTGATATTCCCAAAATGAGTTGGGAAAAAGTGCTAGTGGGCACAGGAATACTATGACATTAAACAGTGTGGATGAACATGGACCAGCTTCGTTTCCATGCTTTGGCTGTGTATAGTCTATAGTATAGACAAAACTGAAAAAATCAATACTTTAAGCCTGTCATAATGAAGACAGGTGATCTCTTTGCAGTGCAGTGCTTTAATTTCAGATCCTTTTTGGCAACTGTGCCTTGACAGAATACTTTTAATTGTCTTTTTTTTTTTTTTTTGAAGGTGATAAATTTGTCACTTATTTTAGATTCACATCTCTGAGACCTTTGCCTGAACCAGAGCATGTAAAATGAGTGGCTTTTGATGAGAATAGTAGCTCCACAATCTGGAGCTGGAACACTTTGATCCTAGATCTTTTGCCTTTTCTTCTATTTCAATCCTGTTGACAAAATCAGCCTAAGCCATTTCTGTGCTTAAAGCTGCTCAGATGCTTGCTGGATCAGTATGCAAGTCATATTCTTTGACAACAGGGAATGTCAGACTAGTGTGACATGTTGTGTTTCCTTTTAGGTAAAGCTGGCAGTATCTAGTGGTTTGGTGATTGTGGCAGTTTCTGTCTGATTCGTTCAGCAGATGGCTTCGATATGCTGGAGCTCAGTCCTTTGCTTTGAAATACATAATCCTTGGCTAATTTTATGATGCAGAGAGACACTGTGGGACACAGAATTATATACCTTTTATCACAAGTGGTATTACACATTTGGTGGTATGGTGCCAATTATGCATTTCAGGATGTCTTAAAAAAATGGGTATGTGACAAAGTTTTAATTTGAAGGGAAAACTTAAAGATAAATTACTATTCACTTATTTTCAGAACTGTTTCTATGTTGAATGTTCCATATCATCTGAGTAATGAGATTTCAGCATATATATAATAATTTACTTCTGAGCTTCAGTCTAATTTCATTGCTAATTAAGATTACTTACACTGTAGTGCTTTTTTATAATTGGGGATCATCTTTAGTTAGCCTTTGGGCCACCCTTATCAGTGTGATATCTTAAAGGTACTGTACTTTCTTATGCTTTTCACCGTTCCAAAATCTTCATGGCTTGCAGATTTTGCAAGGCCACTTGTCAGATTTTCACCATCTATTTTCAGAAATCAAATGTTGTATTCTGTTGTCTTCTGACATGGAAGAGCAAACACAAATTCTGCAAAGCAGATTTAAGATTTGTCTTTCTATACATGTCTTTAATGCACACACTTTCCAGCATCTTTAATAGTGTGTTAAAATGGCAAAGAAAGTTATACAGGGAAAAAAAATTGTGGGTTTGTGCTGCTGAATAAGTCTTCAGCTCTTAATTTAAAAAGGAGATGTAGATATGGAAATGAAAAAGAGAAGAAAACAATGTAGGAGACACAGAAACTCAGTCGTGACTAGGAACTATGAGCCAATTATTGCACTGTAATTTGGAAAACAGAGGAAGATTGTTCTGTATAATGCTCATTTCTAGGCTGACAAGGAAAATTCACAATTGCCTTTATCACAAGGTGGTGAGGTACATATGAATCCCTTGTAATAGAATTGCCTAAGTAAGGAAATTGTATTTCTTTAATGCTTATGAACTTAACAAGACCCATAATTAAAAGTTGGGAGGGCGAGTGCCATGGAATTTTTTATTAGGGAAATGATAGAAGTGAAAGATCCTTTCATTTTTTTCAAGTAGGATGGCTATTTTCATTTTTAATGTAGATGTCTATAAGAAGCTTATAACAATTCAAATCTGACTAATAGTCTCTGCTTTTAGTTGGCTTTTATTTGTCTTATAACAACATTTAGAGCCATGGGCAGAACCCCACTAAGGTAGACGCTCTCATTCAGGAAGTGGATGTTCTTGTTCTGAAGAGTGTATTGTCTGCTGAGGCAAAATGAACTAAAAGGACTTACACAGAAGTTGTGTAATAGTTCCCATTTTGTAAAGGCCCATGCTCATTAAATATTATCCTAAAAACCATACAAAAACTCTGTGAAAGCATCTGGGAATTGAATCAAGGTCAGAAGAGCTCAAGTGCTGTTGTTGCCATGCCTGTGTACCAGTCTCCTGGTACTTTTGGGCTCAAGTAGAGCCTTGGGCATCAAAGAGATGTCTCCTTCCAAAGCTCCGCTCTGATATATAAGGTGGGCAACACATAGCACTCATCAACTCTGTAAAATTATGGTTTGCCTCCCTTCCCAACAAGTGTGAGAAGAAATTCACTTATAAATTAGTTGACTTATAAACACCCACATAAGTACTTGAAAGTTAGATAACTTTAAAATAAGTAAAGTACAACTATAAGGAGGAACTAACAAAAGGTACCTCTTTGTGGTTTTGGTAGTAGACCTCAAAAGAAGGCTTCTAGTATGAAATACAGAAAAAAACCTCTCGTATATTGCCTTTACCTAATATATTGCAAGTAGGGCATCCAGGAATACAGATGCAGCTGGAGATGGATTTTGCTAGCAGTGATAAATACAGGAAGATAACGGTAAAAATGTTGGAGGAAAAATAATGCTTAAAATAGAAGACACATTTGTAATGTTTGTGCTCCAAAGTAAGAATATATGGGGAAAGTATTTGCCATTTAGATATAAGCATTTATCTTTCATAATATTTTATGCAAGTACTTCTTTGTGAGTAAATAATCTTATTGTGACAGAATGAGAAATATTCATCCACTGCTAAATCCGATAAAATAATATTTGATTTTCTCCCAGCCCTTTATAGGCAAACTTGCTAAAATTTAGTTCAAGCTTTGTGTAAGGACTTCAGAATTTAGCTTATTTGAGAGACAAATTCATTTAGTCACATGTTCACTTGGGCTTTCATCCTATAACCAGATACTTTGCTCCTCTACATATGAAATCGATCAAGTTAATTGGATTTTTTCATGCATTGTGTGGGAGCATGGCACAAACATTCTAAAATTCTGTATCCATTATTTGTTGTCCCTAACTTTTGCTTAATGACTGATTTAGGTAAGTGCATAGGTGTGATGGGACTGGAAGAAAACCAGAGGCCTGAGGTGGAATAAGAGCACACCACAAACACCAAACAGACTCTCTATTGAAACAGATGTGGTAATGAAAACACAAGAAAGAAGTAGCTTTGAAAGGGAAATTTTAAAATGAGCTTTCAAATCAAAGATATGTTGGGTAAAATACAATGGAAATAAAAGGCTTTTCAATCAGATTCTCCCCTTCTTCAAAGGACCTTTTCAATTTTATTCTTTGTTACAGTGTTGGGCTCAGTCCAGTGAGTTTCAGTACCTTTCTGGGCTGTAACAAACACCATATGAGTAAGATGCATTTGGTCCGTGGAAAAGTCTCTTTTTGCTTTTCTTGGCTATAGGTTTGCTGCTGCCCTGCTCCTACTGTGTTCTCCAGCTACTTCTCTCAGGTTGCTCTCAGGAAGGGCACACATTCCCCTGAATCCAGCATGCAAGGAATGCAAGGAATATCCGTCAGTTAAGGCAGACAAGTAGCTTTCCTTCCCACATCCCTTTTCAGCAGAACAGAACATGTAGCAAAAGAGAGCGGACTGCAAGCAAAGAGATTAAACAATTGTATGATCCATCACCATGTCCTTCCTTAATCCTCTCCCTCATCAGTCCTCTTTGAATTCCCTGCTACTGTTTCTTATATTCTTATATTCATTTCTTTGGTTTACTGGAAATAAGATTTTGAATTCCTCCGAACTCAGACTTTATTTTCTTGAGAGTCTGAACAACTTCTCATATAATGGAGCCCAATTTTCTTTCACTCTTTTGGCCACTGTCAGAACACAGAATATAAATTATGTTAATATGCCTGGGTGGAATGCTTTTATTCCTTTAATGTTCCTTTCTTCTTATTCCTGCTTTGTGTTTCAGAGAGGTGTTTGGTGATAGCTTAAAGCAGATTGTGTTGCATGTATGTTAAGAGTGGCAACAGAGGGGAGATAGAAGAATACTTGTTGAAAAAGTGGCTGCTGTGCTCATGGGTCAGTGTGCAATATTCATTTGCTGTAATTTCAATTTCCAGTAAGCTGTCCAATACATCTCTGTTTCAGTGTCTATTATAGCTGTGCCATCATCTACCCTCAAACTAATAAGAGTAATTTCATTAGTCTGGACATTCAAGAAAAGCAAAACTTTGTCTGAAATTAATGACTCCCACAGATTAATCAAAGGTAATTATATTAGGAGAAGTTATGTCTTCTGGCATCCTGAGTCATAAAATGAAATTCTCATTAAATTTGTATTATATTCATTACCCATGTATACCCAGATTCCCAGAGATATACATTATATAAGAATCTCCATTTCAATATTGCTTTTGAAACTCATTTTGATTCAGGCCAGGGTTTCAACACAAGAGTGTTCAGTCCGAGGAAACCATGCAATTCCTACACATGCAACTTATATTGTTCTGCTGTGAATAAAAAATATTGCATCCAGCTTAGCAAAGGAAATAATGTTCGCTTTTACACTTGTAAATTCCAAGTAATTTCTGACTACAACTATCAACCACACTTTCAAGAGGATAATTAAGTTGTCATTGCACCTCTCCTCTTTAGGAAATAAACTAAGAATCATTTTTTTTGTTACGTGGTGTTTTTTGTGCTACAAGGCAGCACGACATGTTGGGCAGAACCCTTGGTTAAAACTCACATGACAAGTGCTATCTTTTGCATTTGATTTGAATGTGCTCCCATTCTGCCCTCTAACTTCTGTCATTCCTGTCTATTGAGCTTTGAGCAGCAACTTGCTCCTTCCATGAATCTATATAATGCCTAGCACAATGCAGCCCTGACCTTGGTTGGGACACTGCACCACTGTGAACAAAAAAATATATTAATTAACTGCTATGTCTCAGCTAAACCATTTGCCCTTCAAAGGAGCATGAGGATTTTTCTCTTTCTATTGGATGCAATAAGGACTGCCAACTATGTACTTTTGTGGTGAAAAGTACTAGAGATATATAGTGTTAGCTTTTTCTGAGGAAAATAAGTATTAGCAAGGTTGCTCTAAGTAAGAGTCAAAGCTGACTAATCCTTTTTTGAGGCCAATGATAGATTAATTACTTGGACAAAGAATTGTCAAGGAGTGGTATTCCTCTTTTAACTCTACTCACCATCATCAAGTCACTTAATGATGTGTTTTTCTACCTTATCTCAGAAAATTCCATCACTGCCACTTTCTTTTGACTCACTTGTGCTCCTGCAAATTGCCCCTGAAATCCATTTTGTTATTTGAAATACCATGATAAAGGCCACAGTCCATGGGAGTTGTCTGAATGAGAATGGTATGGAAATAATTAGTAAAAATGAAGCTGGGGTTTGGAAACCTCATCTATTTCTTAAAATCACCCTATTCTTTGCTTGAGGAGCCCCATTATCACACAGCACTGCTGCTCTTCTGCCACTAGCTCCAGTATGAAGTAAATCAAAGAATCAAATTATTGTGTATGTTGTTAATATGAAAATTACCTTTTTTAAGTAAAAGGCAAAACCCCCAAACCAAAAGCAGTATTTCTGAAAACACCAGAACATAGTATTAAGTGGGATCTATAGTGCTTTATGGAAAACGAAGCTGTTTTGTACATCTCCACGCATTCTTTTTTGACCAGATTTACTGCTTGAATTGTACCTGGACACACTCTCCATCCATCATGAGGGGCAGCTCTGGCTCTGGGGCTCTAGTTTTGGTGCATTAGATAAGACAATTTGCTTGGGAGGTGTGGTCCTAGGCCTACCAGGGCAAAGGAGCAGTCAGAAATGCTCTTCACACACTAAAGCAAGTATAACTGAAAATGTTTTACCAGCCTAGAGGCATGTAATGAATAGTAAGCTGTTGAAACAACCCCAAACCAAACAAGAACAGGCCAATTTATTCCTATGATACCAAAAGTTAGGTAGTGATTTTTCTCTTGTAATAATTTTTGTTGGGTTTTACTTACAGATGCAGTAAAATAAGTATGTAGAGCAAACTCAGAGCTAGAAGGCAGAGACTTGAAGATGAGGCTGTGTTAGGTACCTGAGTGCATCATGGCCATGCCAGCAATGGTGCTTGTGCTTCCAAGGTGAGGTAGCAGAAGTACTATTGGAGGAATGTAATTAAAGGTAATTGTTTGTATGCTTCTGATTTGGACAAGATGTGATCTATTTATCTGAAATGTAATGAGGGAATATAATCGTGCTTTCAAGTTACTACCATGCCAGGATGCAAGGCTTTACAGACAGATGAAAGAAGACAAGAAATAAAGCACTTTTATCATAACACTCACTCCTTTCTTGGCAGGTTATTACTCCACAGAGTAACTGTTAGAGAAAAGAGACCTATGAATGACAGCTGCTTTTGTGCTCCCAGATGTAATATGGTCAATAGGATCCTGTTGGCATAGAGGGCTTTAAATGCAGCAGAAACATTTCACTTTACTCAGCACACTATTGGACATTTGCAAAAACCTTCTCGACAAAAGCACAGGATAGGAACAATCGTGTAAGGAGCTCCCGAGCAGCAGAAGTGGCAGCACATCTGTGACCAGCCTGTCAGCTATAATATACCATGCAGGGAAACTTTCCAAGATGCCTCTTATGATGACAGGCATTGACTGTACGAAATATCCAAACCTGCAACCTGCAGCTACAGCTAGGGCGGCAAAAGGCAGAGACCATGTCAGCAGCAGCGGGTGTGAGGACATGAGTCAGTCATGCAAACAAGCGTGTATTGCTCTGGTGGCCACCCAGGCTGTGAGTTACACAACAGAGTTGTGCTAGGGGCAGGGTTTTGCTCTTCTGTTACAGCATGAGACATGCTGATGATGAGTCTGGTTACACTTCTCTCACTTACACCCTCCTTCTTTGTGCTGACCTTGAGATGCTTTATCTCAGCTCCTCATGTATTGGAACACATCCCAAGCAAATTCTCCAGAATTTGGCAAAACTTGCTCATGCAAATGATGGCTCAATGTCAACTGGGCTTATTTTTATTCATGGGGAAGCTTGGGGAAGGTGTTGTCAAAGAAAAGTGTAGGCAGAAGGATCATTTCTACAGATCCAAGAAACTAAAAGTGTGATGGAACTAGATAAAAAGGGAGATGACAAAACTGGGCAGAAGTCAGTATTGTTCTCAGCAGCCCTTTATGAAACGCTAGATGGCAACAACAACAAATCAAGGGATAAATAATGGGCATCTTCCTCTATAAACTTGCTCCAGTGTATCAAGGCTTTATGGGAACTACCTCTGCTACACTCCTCATTTGTTCCCCAAAATACTACAGGATGTCAAGAAGGTTTTGGATTGTTTGGGTTTTTTAATTTCTTTAACTTCTTTAACTCACTTCTACCAGTTCAGAACCGCTTCATCCTATTTAAGATAGTAATTTCAGCTATGTAACATGGGGGAAATTTGCCTAAGTTCACCTCTGTTGTAAAAACAATATGTACATTAATATATATATTTTGTCCCATTCTGATCTACTCTAAATTTATTTAATATTTGTATTTAACCAAACCAATAAAGTCTCTCAGAACTTCCTTTTGAAGGAGGGTAGCTTTTCTACTGAGGAAGGATGACTTTTTTATTATGTACCCCAAGACGCATAGATGAACTTTTACAGAACATGGCCTTGATGTCATATCCGAGTCTGTGATCTTTCACCTCCTTTCCCTAGCTTGCACCTAGGATACATTTCTGAAAACTGCTTTAACCATTTTTTAAAGCTCATAAACCCATGACTTTTTTTTCTAATTTAGTATGGCAGTGCTTGTTTTTCTAAGGAAACATTTGCATGATAGTAGCAAAGAACTGAGTAAAATTTGTAATTAAGAAAGGACTCTTCCAGCAATTTTATGTGCTAGATGAAATAATTTCCAAGTAATAAAAGCTTTATTTGCTATCTGTAGCATGATTTAATCATAAGTTACTAAGAGGATGCTGGGATTCAGACAGCCTTATGTTCACTCTTAAGTATCTAGTCTGTAACTTAGAACTTTTCAGGCCTTGTAACTTTACAAATAAATTCATGTTATTACATATTGATTAGTTATTTTTGAGTCTTTTTATAGCCTAATCATCAGTGTGGCATATACCTTCCTTCCATTTCATTGGATCATGGGCAAATATTTTTTTCTAAAATTAATTTCATTTCCTGAAAATTTTCCTTGTTGACAATTCTGTGCTTCTGCCTAAATCAGAATAATTTTCTCTGATAGACCATTGTGATAATTATGAACAGTAGCAGTAATTGTTAACAGTAACAATAATTATTATTTTCTCACTTAATTGCCAGGAAATTGGAAATCTCTAGAATGAGCAATTTGCCCAAACACAATTTTGAATTAGTGGCAGAACACATTCAAGAATGAGGTCATTAAAAAAAGAAAAGTTTCTCTGTTTTCTATGCTGGATTAAAAGTATAGCTTTGCATCTTCCTATCTGAAACCATTTAGGCATTTTATAAATCAAGTATTGTCCTTATCGTAATTTTTAATCAAATTTTAATTATCTTGAAATAATTTATTATGTTAACCAAAACTGTATTTGCCAGTTTTCCTGAGATTTAAAAAAACTCTGATGTATAACTGACGAACCTGTGAGTAGTACAATGCACACTACAGTAGAATACCATGTCCTCAGCCCACCTTCTACTTAGTCAATGCTGTATTCTAACCACAAGTGGCTCCAGTAGCAGATTAAGTGATCTGACCATCCACTGATATTCACAGCTTGCTCTTTCATGCTCCCCCTAGCAGTGAGTGAAACGCTTCATTTGAGAAGCCAGTCTTCATTGGTTTCAATATACACGTTTCCGTGTGTTTCCATTAGTGAAGGCATGAACATTGCAGCTGTAGCAAAAGCGATGAGGTTTGTGATTGTCCTCCCTCAAGACTATTGTCTCTAGGCAGTCATTTAGGCATGAAGCTAATCCTGTGTAACTGAGTACTGCTGGGCTGTCCTTGGTATTGTGCTCAGTTGTGAGCCCACAAAGCAGTTGTGCTCATTCTGCCTGACGCAGTGGAATATGAGTTTGACCAAGTGTCCCCAGTCATGCGTCCATCCTGACAAGCCAGTTGGCATCCTTTGTGGCACTAGCCAACATGCCAGCAAAAGTCAATAACAGTGGGTCTGGGCCTGAGCCCGAGCCCTCTGTCAGCAATACAGTACAGAGTAAATCCTCTGAAATTTGTGCTCAAAACCCAAACCTGATTTGATTTAGTAAGGTGTTCATGTAGAAAGAGGATCATAGCTTTGATATTGTCAGTTGGGAAAGGCTTAAACTGGTGAAGTTCTCATAGGGCTCAGTGCCACGGGCCATCTTGTGCACTTTGCCATTTGTGAGGCTGTGGTGGATTTGTTGCCCACCCTTCTTCTGTTGAACACCATCAGTTTCATCTCATTTTGCTTGGGAACATCTGTTTCTATCCTATGCCTGGGTGGTGACCCTGGCTGTCATGCAAGTGTTAAGTGTCTGTTGTGTGGAACCTGAATTATCCCTAGGCCATTTATTTTCCATTTTAATTTTTAATAGCAACAGATAGTTCTCTGCCATGGTTTACGACAGTAATGCTCTTGCTTGATTTGCATTTGTTATTTTTTTGTTGTTGTTGCTTTTTACATTTGTTCCAATAATGAGGTTATTTTAAATGTTTTTATTCTATTCTGTCTTGTTAATTTGTATACATGACACCTTTATGTTTAGTGACACTAACTAGACCATAACTGACCTAAAGAATTACTAGAAAAAAAATTATAGACAGAGGTTTCTTTCTCCTATTTCAGAGACTGAAGTATTTGGATGAGGCTGAGCTATGGAAAGTGCAACAGTTTGTACTAACCAAGATCTTTCCATGACTCCTACTAAATCACTTTGCAAAGAGGTCAGAGCTGCAGTGACAATTCATGGAACAACAAGGAAAATACTTGAAATTAATAAAAGTGGGAGTCCATTTTCTTAAGCTGTACAGGAAAAAAGTTATAGAAACTTAGTAGTCAATATATTCCTTCACTGTGCTGAGTAAACGTAAAAAGAAAATGTAATTTTCTCACCAGCTATTTCATTGTAGAAAAAAATGTGGAAAGGGTATACTGTTATTAGCTTATAAATATATGTGCATATATAGGACAATTTAAAGACTAGATTTCAAATACTGATGAATGTGAAAATGCCATGTATATATTACAATGAAATAAATACACTTTGGAGAGTATGAAAAGTTAACTTACACATTTCTAACAGTTGAAGTTCAACTTTTAACATAAATACAGCACTAAAGAGAAAAGACATTAGGTAGACGTTGGTGCAGAGGGTTTCAAGGTGCAAATGTTCGAGGTACCATCTTTAAGGAGAGAAGTGTCTTGTGTGTTCACAATATTCCTGCATAAGTGCTTCGCTGTGGGGTATGGAGAAATGTGTAGACTTAACTAGTAAGACTTGGGGCTCTCCTTGAACAAAATAAAGAAAGCAATTCTGACTCATCTAGTGGAGTTGGATGAAAGGCCAAAAGGGTCGTCAGTCTTGGTGGGTAGCTCCTTGTTAGTAGTGCTATGGCTGCCAACTGCCTTCTCCAGCTGCAATACACTGTGCAAAACTCTTTTGCCTCCACTACCGGGCTTCTTGTATGAAGTCTCAAGCTACAGGATTCTGAATTTCAGCTCTAAGTGTAGGACTGTGAAGGGCACAGGAGAGTCAAGACTTTTGATGCACCTGATTTTCAGGGGTCTGGCTGGCCATGGGAATAAGTATGTTAAGAGCACCACACATTGCCTGGGAAGACTTAGTTTCCTAATGGGAGAAGGAGAATGCATTGATGTCCACTTTTCTCACCTGATAACTCAACAGCCAGGGCAGTCATCTAACTAAAGGGAAATCTAACTCTGCCTGAAGGGGTTTGGGGTTTGGAGCCACATTCTCCATTATGCAAGGTAGTCAGCTGCATAGGTCAGTTAAATTGTATGTAGAACACAAAATAGGGTAAATGTAGGGCAGGACTGGACACAAGATCATAGATCAGAACTTAAGAGAAACATGACATACCTATAGAGAAATGAATATTATTGTCTTCCTCTCTACCATGCTGCTGAAGCATCTTAACTTTTTATACTTGGTGGCATGATCTGTGTATAGTGAACCTAGACATCCCTCTAGTTTCTACTTTTCAAAATCCCTGTCCCAGTTTCCACCCCCCCATAAATATGAATAACTTGGTTAGGAAAGATGGCAAGGATGAGGAGAGAAGCTTATTATCCTCCTCCCCACCAGCAATTTTTGATACCAGCTGCCACTGTGACATTGACACAGTGGGATCAAATATGATGAACCACAAGGTGCCACTTTAACTGTCACTTCAAATTCCTGGAGTCTTCATACATTTAGTCATGTTTATTTATAGGATAAATTTCCTGTTTCTATATTGGCACTGATTTTAAACTGCCTGCAAATAAGCATTGCCTGTCAGAATGCGTCTCTCTTTTCCTAAGTATGTGTCATGGTGAATATTGTATTCAAAACCCAGAAAATTATTCTTTCCTGTCTATGGAACCAAACATCTCTTGTAGTCCAATTTGCTCTCCAGTCCAATTAACAGACTTTTCCCCCTTTTCAATCTATCAGATATACCTTCATGTTGCTGTGAGCTAATTTCCAGATTTTCTTGTGTGATTTTCAAATCACCTGACCATCTGTTTCAAATTTAAGCATCCCAAGACGCAGTCAATCTAAATATGTAGGGTATGTTGTAAATTATGTTCAGAGCTACCTTTTAAATTATCTGCGGTATTTTAGGTGGTATTAACTATTCCATAGATAGGCTTGTAATTGACTTTAAAACCTGTAACCACTTTGTTATCTGGAAGAAAAAACCCAGTGTTGAAATAAGGTAAATGAGGGCAATGAACAAATCAATGCCTGAAGTAAACTCACAGGCAAAGTAAGTCCAGAGAGATCCACTTAACAGTACCTCACTTAGGATGGGTGAGATTGGTAACTGTGAAAATCCAGCTAGGGTTGTGTCACATCAGGCGTGATAAACAACAAACCAATTCTATGTTCCATAAGAAGGAGAACAGTTCTGAAGAAGGAATAAACCTTAACACGGTGTTTGTGAGTAGGTTAGATTCTGTTAGGTGTGTTATATACGAATCAGGATCTGTGCTGAGCCTAGACTAGATGATCTTACGTCCCATATGTTCCAGGATGTCCCATCTAGGATATTACAGGTGTAGGATGCTGAGGTCTTCAGTGATCAGAAGTCATTATTTTGTAATGAAGTGGTGGAATTAGATGATTTTCAAAGACTCTTCCAACCCAAGCCATTCTATGATTCAGTTCATCTTAGAAGCATCATATAAACTATTAGATGAAGCCATTTCTCATTTGGATTGGTATCTCATACAACAGTGTTTTCTCAATGGTTGTTGCAGAACAAACACACTCACCTCATAATATAGAGAACCACCTCCCCTGACCTGCTTCTTTTGATGCAGCCCAGGATGCAACTGACTTTCTGGACTGAGAGTGCACATTGCTGGCCCGTATTTAGTTTTCATCCACCAATACCCGCAAGTTCTTTTCCTCAGTGCTGCTCTCAATCCATCTTCCACCCAGCCTGTAGTTGTGCTTGAGATTGCCTCGACCTAGGTGCAGGACTTTGCACTTGGTCTTGTTAAACTTCATGAGGTTTGCTCATGCCGAATTGTCAAGCCTATCAAAGTTGCTCTGGATGGCATCCCTTCCTTCCAGTGTGTCAACCACACCACACAGCTTGGTTTGTTGGGAAACTTGCTAGGGTGCTCTTGATCCCGCTGTCCATGATGCTGGCAAAGATATGAAACTGTGCCAGTCCCAATACTGACCCCTGAAGAATACTACTCATCACAGGTCTCCACTTGGACATTGAGGAGATGTCCACAACTCTTTGAGTGTGACCATCTAGCCATGAAAGGAACAGGCACCTTTTCCTAGCTCTATCACAGCCCAAACAGTAAGCATGTACTATGATCCTGACCCCATCCCAAGTCCACAGAAATCTCCCAAATGTTTTAACAGGAACTTAAGGTTCTGTATTAAGAAGTTGTCTGAGGGTCTTCTAAAGTATTGGTCAGCCAGTGTCATTCACAAAGAGACTTGTTATTCCTCTTCATATTTATTTGCAGGTTGTGTGACTTGCTACAAGTATGTGAGTTAGCACTTTTACGCATGAGAAACCTCCTCACAATGCCAGTGGAAGGTTTGATTTAATTCATAAAGAAGTTTAGAATTAAGTAGCATAGACCTAAAATCCACTGTGCTTTGCCTACTAATTTCTGTAAAGTTAAAACGTGGGACGTATTTTATCTTTCCCTCTGTCTTTAATACAGGTTCTTCAACCCAATGTACTGCCATTGTAGTAAAATTATTCCTATCAACAGCACATCAAGACACAAGACAAACATGTTAAAACTTCACCATAAAATAGGCTGTGGTTTAACCTTAGTTTAATTTGGTATTAAACTTCAGTTTACTTAGCCTGGTTGCTATGGACGTGTATAAAACACATTGGGTTTCTCTGCCTTAACACACCTTTGATGTCCTCTTTTCTTCTACAAAGCTCTGACAGGTCCCTTCAGCACTCACCTTCTGCTCTCCAGGCAAGAGTTAACATACGCTGAAGTTAATTCCCAACAATACATGCGCAGATCGACTACCTTACACACAAAAGCTGGTGGTCAAGACAAACTAAATAAGAAAGCAAGCTATTAAATTGCCCTGAATCTTCTCCTTCTTTGTAGTGCTAACTGAACTTTCTTTCTCCTATGGATGTGGTGATCTTCAAAAAGAATGGCTGATCGTGCAAGAACCAGAATATCTTTGTAACTTGACCCTTTGGCAACAAAGGTTGGAATGGGCTGCAGGGTTCAGAACTTATTGCTAGTAGAGGAGAGGAAACCATTAGACAGCTGGACAGACAGAGACAGGTGAAGCAACTGTGATTCTTGCACAAGCAAGTAAAAATTTAACATTCATTTTATTTTTAATAAAAATTTCGTTAGCAAGAATTGCACTTCCTGAAGCTTTTCATTTGTTAGTAATAATACCAGCCAGCAAGACATTCCAGGGTTTCATGGATGAATGGAGATCTCAATATGCTCTGCATGGGCTGAAGGAAGCACAACAGAAATTGGCAAAAACAGGGTTATTATCTTTGTTATTTAATATTCATAATAGAGTGATACTCAGAGGCACTAATCAAGTTTATACTGCAGTAGTGTTTCAACTTAGTCTTTTTCCAGCAAGTTTAAGCTCTGCAGTCCTGATTTTACTTTCTAAACAAGGCTCTAAAAAGTCTGTGCAGTAAAGAAAGTTTAAGGCAAGAAATGAAGATTAAATCAAGTGCATAGCTTTCAGGCAGTTTTTCAGTTTGAGGCTTTCCGGGTTTGAGGATGCAGACAAATCATCACAGGAATTAACATGATTTTGACATTGGTGGGAGGCCAGTGACAGTAAGTTTGAAACCAATCTTCCAAGGATCTTAGAAGGGAGCAGAAGGAGACGAATATGTAGGAAATATTTTTGGGAATTCTCCAGTTCTCTAAAGCAAGAGAAGAGAGAAGGTGGCACATTGTGGATGTTGGTTATGTGCCAGAGGAGAACGGTTCTGTTCTGTAGGACATCAAGTATCTGCTTTGGGTAGCTATATCTCAGCCCTGGATGTATCTGTCTGGGAAGCCAAGTTAGTTTTAACAGCTAAAACTGCTTTAAATGTCCCATAAAAGGGACAATTCCACGCAAACTGGGCATGTCAAGAGTAGTTAGTCAAAGAGTTAGTTTTTTACTCAGGAACTTGAAGGGAAATAGAAGCTTGTGCATGTCATTGAAGAACAAGTGCATATCAACAATCTTTGTTCCTTTTTCTCTGATCCCATTGCCTGAAGACCTTTTCCAAGCTCATCAAAATCATGGCCCCTAGAGCATGGATTTTTAAGGTATTTCTGCATTAGATACCTTCCTAATTACAGCTGCTTGACCACATTGATGCTACCTGACAAATTTATGTCTAAATCTTAGAAGCAGTATATTCTTTATTTAGGCATATTTCTGAAGACATTTTCGTTCTGAAAACAGTTTTAGATTTGAGTTACAGTTTAGTGGAGAAAAGTTCTTCAGTAAGAAAAACAACTTCAAAATGACGTTTTGTTTATTTCAGTCCTTTCTTCATGAGATTCACTTGTGCTTGTTTAACTTTCATTTCTTGTAGACTCAGTTTCAAAGAGCAATGATAACTTCATATTTGGACTTAATTCAAAAGGGTGGTGGAGAGGTAGGGAAGAGATCTGGGCTGAGGAGAAAAGTTCTGTTTTCCTGACTTTTTAACTCAGTAAATTGAAAAACTTCTGCTTTTTTGGCATCTTTCAAATGGAAGTGAAGCTGTTGAATTTCTATTTCAGTTAAGGACTAAACAACACTGCATTCATGCTTGAAAAAATTTCAAGGAGAGCAGGTGAAATACTTGGTTCTGGCATTCCTTGTGCATATCCTCCTTTCTGTTTTGAAAGTTTTCCATGACACTTTAAGCAGACAGACCTTTCTTTCTAGACTGGACTCATTTCTAGACAGTAGACTCCATAGTCTCATTTTTTTAACTTTATACAAGAGCTACTTTGTACAAGAAGTTGTTTTGGTAAATGCTTTGGGGTACACACAACTGTCAGGGTGACATTTTTCTCATCTTAATTCTATTGTTTTCTTGATATCCTTCATGAGTTTAGACATCTTTTTTACACTCGTGTTCTCTTCATAAAATGTCACAGACAGGATAGATTGAGGTCAGAATACAGTTGCTAAGATTAATGTATCTAGTATCAATCTGTATTAGAAAATGAATGGAATTATTTTCAGATATTCTGACCTTCTGCAGGTTTTGTTAATTATTTTGTTAATTTTTGTTGTGAAATTTAGCTTGAAGTGTAAGCGTGTTACTATGCGCTCATGAGTACATATGGTTCTGCTAACACTGTCTCCTGTGCTTGGTCTAGAATATACCTTTGGTATGCATGAAGGAGCTTTCCTCAGTACCAGTGTTTGAGGAGTTCCAGAATCCTCTACTATGGATTTACATTTATTCCCCCAGCATGCCTTCCATCACAGTGAGCCCAAATGAGCTGCACTCTCCAATAGTAATTAAAGGAGTGGTCCTTTTGACAACTATCTTTGAAAGCAGTTCTAAAACTTCTACAACCCTGTGTACTTGAAATTGAAATACAAACAAAAATATTTTCAGAAATTGAAAACAGAAATTAGGGTGTTTTTTTTACCTGCTTTCATGCCCAGTTTTTATTTTATGACAAGAATAGTCTGCCTTTTTTTATTCCACATATGAAATTGTTTTGGTAGTGTGTCAGCTTTTGGTACTTGAAGTTATACTAAAATACTTCAATTCATTCAACAAAAGAAATTTTTTAATTAATAAAAAGCATTAGAATAAAAATAAAAGTGGACTTTGCTCAGAAAGTCATATTTATCATTAGACAACGTTTAAGGGAAAAATAAGTCAGTAACTATTCTTAAATATATATCCTCAGAAATGCAAATATCAAATTTTTTTATTTCTGTATTTATCAGTTTGCAGTTGTAACTATCCGATGCTCATATGAAGACTAAGATGCCAGTTAGACTGTGCATTTAAACATTGCAGTATGTAGCACACCAAACTTAAATAATTCCCTTAAAGTGCAAGAGGGATTTAAAGAACAAGGAGAAGGGTGTGCATGGGGTCAAATAACTTACCCTCAGGCACACAAGAGGTCTATGTGAGAGCTCTCAATCGAGCCTAGTACTGCATGCCAAATGTGTCCTTCACTCGTAGCACTTTGAGTCTGCATTTATACCAGCCATTAGACATTCAAATAAATGCAGTGCAAGGTCCCATATATATTCGATTCTCACATTGCATATTCAGAGAAACACACGTTTATTATTAATGTTGATAATGAGATATTAAGCTGTCACAGGGGATTGTGATGAGCAACATCAAGGCAAGTCTATTGCTAGCATCCACAGTAGAATTTCTGCCAAGGAAATGTAATGAGGAAGACTGGGGGAAAATAGAAAAGAAGCAACGGCACATGGTAGTGTGAGGGGTGTGTGGGCTGAGAATACTATCTTGGGAGATCAACAGTTCTACCTGTAGAGATGCAAAGTTTAGCCTGTCATTTATTTTTTTGGTAGATTTTGTTTTGAAATGAGTATCATGCCTATTATAGGTGCCAAATTGACAGCCCTTAAGATTTAAGTTCCCTCTTAGAAAATCAGGTGTAGCAAGCAGCAGCAACAGAAGCTTTTTCACACATACCCATCAATAAGTCTCCATCTTGGTGAGGCAAGGATGAAAAAATAGTTAAAATTAATCTTTACCCTCTATACGTTGCCTGGCAGCAGTGAGACGTTTACTAACACTTGTATGGTTTCTACTTTGACTTTGGAATGAATTGAGATCAACACATTTGTCTTGGGTCACTAACAAGCCCTAAAGAAGAGTAGCATTTGATTACATTTATCTCATCTTGCTAACTGATAAGTAACCCCATCTTTAACCACATACCACCATTATTTATGAGGTACTAATTAAGTTCCTAAGGGTCTTAAATCCCTTTTAAGGAAGCATCTTACAGAAAAAGCTCAATAAAAAAAACTTATTGTGCATCCAAACACAGTCCAGTGAATATACTACAGTTTGTGAGCTTTGTTTTCACGTCTCCTAATGCTCTTTTTCTCTCTTGCTTCTTCTCAAAATATTGGCATCCATTACCTAAATTCCATGAAAGCTGTCTGCTAAACTCCAGCTGGTTTGCCTTTCTGTGGGGTAGCTGAATTGTCTGGTTTTCAGGTGTAGTTTGTTCAGTTCAGTTCATGATAGAAAACAAAACAGGAGGAAACCTCCAGAATTCATCAATTTCCTACCTTTGCTCTATGAAAGTATCAATTCTATCTAGTCTATTCTTGATGGATATTTGTCTTGTTCTCAAAAGCTTCCAAAGAATGAAGTGTCTTTATTGCAAAAATGGCCTTCCATAAAACAATGGACCATCTAATATAGTCTGTGGCCTAGGCAAGACAGGCAACATTAATGGTGTGAGTGCTAACAAATAATTTCCCAATCAGCCTATGCAGGATTAGTTAAAATAGTTCATCCCATTTTATTGAAACTGGAATTGGCAGTCCCCTAAGAAAATTAAGTTCCAGCTTTCAGTTATGCCTTAGTGTGCTTTTGTATATGAGTACCTATACCCTAATTTATATTTTTACTTGTCCCACAAAGATATGAAGACTTAGCAGCATATGACGATACAGGCTGAGACTAGACATGGGTTAGACTCAGCAAAAGAGGAGGAATAAGGGTTGCGATGATCTTTTTAATTCCTTAGTTAACACTTGTTAAATGAGAACGTGGTATTGATTAATTTTGTCATCTCTGCCTCATCCATCAAGTGTGTACTGACCTAAGAAGAAATGTAAATGCAACCAACTTGGCACTGAAAGGGCCTTCTAGTGGAGATCAAAACTAGGGATGTGATTCCCCTGCTGCAGGGGACCTGAAGGTCAATGTCTATATTGAAATTCAAGCAGTTGTGAAAGGGTAGATGAAATCTGCCTTCCCTGTCCTCTGAGTTACTGCTCTTTATCTTGTGCCAGTGACTCTTAACTTCTGTAGCCTCATACAAGAGAAATCCCAAATGGAGGACAGCACACAGGCCCTCATTGACCACAAATCTCTTCCAAGACACAATTTCTTCCACTGCTTCAATAAATTACAGCAGCAACCAATGCTGCCTATTCTCCTCTAGAGACCAACACTGGCTGAAACTGGGTCGCTAAGAAATCCACAGAACACAAATCTAGGGAATGGGAGCATTCCTGAAAGGGGTACAGATCACAGAGCAATCAAATGCCAAAATTAGATCTAACAGTCTCCGTACAAAACTAATTTCCTCATACAGATTTTACCGGAAAATATATTAAGTCAGTGACAATCTCTTGATAGCCACCTGAGGGAACCTACATAGAGATATAGATGATGGAGGGGGAGGATCAGAATGCTAAGGGGCTCTGTGGGCAGTGTTAAATGTTCCTTCTGATTGCGACATTATAAATGTGGTCAGATTATCACCAAATGGTGGTATGGGAACAGGTACTTGGCAGTTGCTCTGCCTTTCAGTTCTTTAGGCTTTTTTGGTTAGGGAAAATGCTAAATTTATGTTTTGAAATGTACACAGTGATTTCTCTGGAACAAATATCTTGGACTTGTATGTTAGGTTTTAGGTAAAAAAAAAAAAAAAGCGAAATACAAACCTGCCAATCCCCGAAACTCTTCCTGAACTCTCATTGTGATATATTGTCCTGGGAAAGCCTGACAGACTGTTTAACACTTTTATTGCTTGATCCTAGGAGTTTAATCTGTTATTTACCGATCCTTCTCCTGTTACTGGTCATGACCACATATCTGCTTATATTATCCCTAGCAGGTTCTCCAGCACACACTACTTAAAAAATCAATCACTTCCTAGATCCATCATTTCTGTCCTGCTTTTGGGCTGCACATCTCAAGTGCTAATCTGCTGGTGATGGTCTGATGCTGATTACAGTAGTACCTGCTATCGTCACATAAGGAAAGAATGGCTTGCCTCATTATTCTTCAGCCACAGCATTTTAATAAATAGATGGTATGGATGAATAAATACATATATCTCTTCAACAGTACAGAAGTTCCCTTTTGTATATTTATTTATGTTCTGTAAATTTTCACACGGTTTCACAATTACTCTGGGAAGATGGTTCTTCAAAATATCAATTCATCAGTATTTGTTTGAATTACCGTCATTTTACATTACCTTGAGCTTACTATCTTCCTATTACTTATACTCCTAAGTGATGTTTTAAATCATCCTTATCTTGTTGCTTATTCCCCTCTATATTGCCTATTTAGGCAAGGCACAAATTTTTCGTTTTATTTATCTTTCTTATTGTTTATTTGTTTCTCAAAGTTTTTAACATATGCTTTTGGGTAACTCTTTTTATTTTTTTTTTTCCACACTTAAATGTGGAGTCATATTACAGAATAACGGAGTACAATGTTTACCTAAGCACTGGCCTATTTTTCTGCCATATCTCATTGCAAGCTACTGTATGGTTTCTTGTCATCTTTCTTAGAATTGTACTTTTCAGGTTGTTCTTCTTTCGTGTGGTATTGAATAGTTATCATGGTGATTGTACTAATTTGTCGTTCCTGTATTGTTCTATTTTCCTATCCATGTTTTCAAAATCTCTTAATTCATGTAATTTTGATCCATTTTCCAATTTTCTCTGATGTTCATAGCTCATTTACTGCTTTGTCAGGCTATCACTGTGCTACAGTTTGTAAACTTAAATGAACAGAAGGCTTTACCTTAAAGGAGGTACATTGTAGATTCAGAATAAATGTGGTAGGTTGACCCTGGCTGGGTGCCAGATGACCACCAAAGCCGCTCTGTTACTCCCCTCCTCAACTGGACAGGGGAGAGAAAATATATCGAAAGGCTTGTGGGTTGAGATAAGGACACTCACCAATTACCATCATGGGCAAAACAGACTGGGCTTGGGGAAATTAGTTTAATTTATTACCAATCAAATCAGAGTAGGATAGTGAGAAATAAAAACAAATCTTAAAAACACGTTCTCCTCACCTCTTTCTTCTCCCTGGGCTCAACTTCACTCCCAATTTCTCTACTTCCTCCCCCTCCATCAGCACAGGGGGACAGGGAATGGGGATTGCAGTCAGTTCATCACACGTGGTTTCTACAGCTTCTTCCTTCTCAGGGGGAGAACTCCTCACACTCTTCCTTGCTCCAGCATGGGATCCCTCCCAAAGGAGATGGTTCTCCACAAACACCTCCAATGTGGGTCCTTCCCACAGGCTGCAGTCCTTCAAGAACTGCTCTAGCATGGGTCCTTTCCATGGAGTACAGTCCTTCAGGAGCAGACTGCTCCAGCACAGGTCACCTGCAGGTCCACAAGTCCTGCCAGCAAACCTGCTCCAGTGTGGGCTCCTCTCTTCACAGGAGCTTGCTCCAGCACAGGCTTCCCATGTGGCCACAGACTCCTTTGATTCACCTACTCTGGTGTGGGGTCCTCCACAGGCTGCAAAGGGGATATCCGCTCCACCATTAAACTCCATGGACTGCAGGCAGTCAGCCTGCCTCACCATGGTCTTCACCATGGGCTGCAGGGGAATCTCTGCTCTGACACATGGAGCACCTCCTTCCCCCTCTTCTTCCCTGACCTCGGTGTCTGTAGAGTTGTTTCTTTTGCATGCTCTCACTACTCACTTCTAGCTGCTGTCGTGCAGCAGTTTTTACATCTTTCTCACCTATGTTATCACAGAAGCACTACCACTGTTGCTGACGGACTCAGCTTTAACAAGCAGTGGGACCGTCTTGGAGCTCGCTGGCATTGGGCTCTATCACACACAGAGGAAGCTTCCAGCAGCTTCTCACAGAAGCCACCCCTGTAGCTTCACTGCTAGCAAAACCTTGCCATACCAACTCAATACAACAACAACAACAAAATCAGGAAGATAAATACTCAACAGGGAAAGAGAGGTTAGCAGTGAAGATAGATGAGTGTGGGTCATATATTTTGCTGTTTAGAGGTATTCTTGATTTCACATCCCCAGTTGGAATTAAAGATGCAGCTGAGATTTTTTAGAGTTTACTGTTTAAAGACTTAAAGGCTGACCAGTTATGACTGTAAAGTTGGCTGTGCATTATTTTAGATACTCCAAAGGAATGCTAATTTATTAGGAGATATACTTTTTTTGTGTTGTCTCATGGAGGGCCCTCTGATGTGGTCAAAAACACAGCATGGGCAACAACTATAAGATCCTATAGGGCCCTAACATGGGGAATGGGATTTGAGAGGCACTTCGTTGTGATCTTCCAAGGAAAGAGAAGAAGGGTGGAAGGGAAGAAGAAAGTTCTCATAGTCTGAAACAACTCTGTAGGACTGCTTAAACTAAATAGGAACCTCTCTAACTTCCATATAAACCCAGATTAGGAAAACAAAGATGGAAGAATAATATTTGCTGTTCACTTCTACATTGTTAAGAATTTTTTTAAGAACTTGCAAAAATAGTAACTAATATTTTGAGGATATATGTCTTTGTATCTTTTAAAGAAATGCATATATTTGAATATCCTAAACACATCAAAAAGCCTGGTATTTTTCTTTCAAAGATACAGTCTGTGGGAAACCGACCCAAAGCAAGTCTCAACAAAACAAAGATTTTCCTTAACTGACCTCTGCTGGAACTGTTTTGTCTTTGTCCTAAAAGAGACTCTGGCAAGGACATTGCAGGTTCCAATTCATGCTCATTCTGTGGCTTTCAACTGGCCATCCATTATTTATGGCAGCACAATGTGTACCTAGATGACCCTGAACACTAGGCAGAGCCAAAAAAACAAAGCAGGATCTCTGCTCAGAGAATTTTACTGTCTTAGTGGTCTACTTTGGAAAGTTATGGAAAACAGCTGAGATCTCGGCACCATCACTGTACTGAGCCCAGCAGCTCCTTTGGGTAAGGTATATTTTCTGGAGTTGCTGCACTCGCAGAACATCTTCTTCTGGCCACACTCTCCAGGAAAGCAACTGCTGTGGTCTTTGTCTTATATCACACAATTGCTGAGGTTATAAGGGATCTCTGGAGATCATGTAGCCCACCCATCTGGCTCAAAGCAGGGTCAGCTACAACAGGTTGCTCAGGGCTGTGTCCACCTGGGGTTTGAGTATCTCCCAGGACTGAGACCCCACGATGTCTTTGGACACTATGTTCCACTCCTTAGTTATCCTCACAGTGAAAATGTTTTTTCTTATGTTTAAACAGAATTTCCTGTGTCTTCATTTGTGCCCATTGGCTCTTGTCCTGTCCATGGGTACCACTGAGAAGAGCCTGGCTCCCTCTGTATCAGCACTGCCTTCTTCCCTCCCCTCCCCTTCCCTCTCCTCAACCATCTTTGTGGCCCTTCACTTGCTGCGGTACACCCAAGTGTCTCTTGTCCTTGGAACCTCAGCACTGGACTCAGCAGTTGCAATTTCTATCACAAGGACTGAGCAGAGTGGAAGGATCCATCTCAATCTCTGTGGAGGCTACCTGCCTGTGCTTTCCCAAAAAAACAGCCAACCAACCAAACACAGAGGAAACCAGTGAAGGACACATCAAAGTTTAGAGCTGCCTGGATGGTTAAAGGAGTGCTATCTAACTTGTGGCATTATGCTGCTTTCAGGGCAAACTAAAGATTGTGTATCAGTATGAACATCATGTCCTCACATGTTGTTTACTCCTGATCTAGATCAATTTTGATGAAGTCTGCATATGATTGAAATTGGGGGTCCAGGGAATCTTTTTCCCATAGAGGTTTCTAAGACTTTTCAGTTCAGTATTGGGGTGTGCCCCGGTATGAAATGAGGTAATGAAGACTATGTGATATGCTTCTTTTGAAACACAGCTCTTATGAAAAATTCAAGAGGAAATGCTTTCCTTTTGTTCACTGCCAGTTCATCTAGTTTGCAGCTAGAGAAAAGAGATGATTATTTTGGGGTACTTTAATGTGTGGGAGCTTTTAAGTGGATATAGATTTGTTCTGTTTGTTGTCAAGGTGCTAGAAGTTCTTGAAGCCTGATAATGCTCTCTCCATGTTTTATTCAGGTTGTCATCAGTAATGAAATATAATTTAATTTTACTTTCCTATTACACTTTTCTCATCTTGCTATCAAAAAAAAGTGTGCAGAATATTTTCTTATCACTGCTCACAAACAAGGGAGCTTTAAAAACAAATGTATGCAAAGAATTAATGTTTTTGTAGAAAGGTTTTAATTTATTATTTAGCTCTATTTCTCCAGTGATAGCAAGAATATGCTTTTTATGAACATCATAGTACCCTTAATTCTCAAAGACAATTTACACATTAAAAATAAATCGTAAAATCCCAGTAGGATTCAGCATGTTGACACATTTTAGATTAAGGATGGTAATGTTGATGACTGCTAACTTTTAAATAAGTAAGTTAGATGGAAAAAAAATGATTAACAAGAGCTGTGTTAAAAAAAAAAAAATCCTTGAGACAGTTAGCCTTTTCTCTCCAGGACGGGATCTCAACACCTTCCTTTGTGCTACTGCAAAGAGCCTTTTTTAAAAAAAGCTTCGTAAGATGGCAAGCCACAGTCTGGAGAGACTGCAAATACATTTTCCTAGAGATTCACAGGGTCTGAATATTTGTTCCTGCCCCAGTTCCTGTGGGAGCTGGTTAGTCTCTCACTGTCTAGTCTGCTATTGTAGTCTTTATTGCAGTCTTTAATGTAGTCCTTGTGTCAACTCAATGTGCAGCCATGAAGAATGCAGGCTGGCAAAAGAGAAATTGCTGCACTGGTTCCTTCTGGTCAGAACTGGTGAAATTACCAAACAGGATTTCCTTAAAGCAATGGGGCAGCCTTGTCCTGCTTATTAGGAGCATTGATCCCCTTTAGGCACTTCATGTCTAGCCCCACTGTGGAAGATCATCAGTTTCTCCTTTCTCCCCAGCGTGTCATTATAAGGACTCATTTTGTGCTCTGACTGATTCTGCATCATCATCATCTCCTGTAGCCCTAACACCAATTTCCTTACAAAAATCTTCATCCTTTGCAATCAACCATGTTCACTTCCCCTTAATTTTCCTCATCATGCTCCCATAACTCCTCATCTTGCTCCCAGAATTGCACTTTCTTGAAACAGATCTTAAAGAGGACCAGCCCTTTGGCTATCAGGCACCTTTTCTGTCCTTTTGCAGATTTTTATTTAAATCCTATTTCTTTTGCATTCCTTCATTAGGTTGCTGTCAAACCTCTGTGCATTTTTGCCTCAGGATAACACACTGCATATGCATAATACATAGTTTGGGTGTCAATAGATTTTATTACAGTTTAGGATAGTGATTCTGCTTAGTTTTATGCTATCCACAAACTAGACAGTAAATTGTTGGTTCTGACGGGAAGGTTATACTACAGGCTAAGTTTTACCCTGAGTTACATTCAAGCATCTTTCTACCAGAGTCAGAATTTGGCCTATAACACATTTGGGTATGAAACAGAGAAATTCTGGCTTCCTTATCAGACTTGACACACAATCCTGTTACATTACAGATGCACCTCCCTGATATAAATAAAATGAAAAATGCCCTATTCATGGTGAATTAATATAGTTAATATTATCTGATAAAATACAAGTGAATGAACAGAACCTTGAGGGAAGGTTGGATTGTTGAGGGAGACAAGGAAAGTGTTGCTACATGCCTAGCAGAAGGGCAAAAGGAAAGATAAATGTAGGTCAGCAGAAAAGCCAGGAGCAACAGTAAAGTCCTGAGAAAATTCCAGAAAAAAATAAGTCAAAGTGACCTGCAACAAGGCTATTCCTCATCACATCTTAGAATACAGTCAAAGCAGATCTAAAAAACAGAAATCAGCACAGCAACATTGGTCCTTTTACCTTCCTTCAGTAGTGTATGAGAAATAAAGTAGCAAATTTGTTTATTCACCTCTTTATGCTTATTGGGTCGCAAATTTTTGAAACAAGCCGCGATTTGGGAATATCACCAATAATTCTTTCCTGTCCACCAAGGAACAAAACCAAGCAAGACACTGATCTGACCTCATTGTGCGAGTGGAGGGAAATGCCATGCACACCACTCATAGGAAGATGGCATGTTTCTCCTCTGACTTCCCAATCCTGACTATTGTCTTCTAGGTTCCAGAGTTCAGCAATAGCATGTCCTCCCATGTAAGGAAGGGGATAGCACAGCTTTTCTATGTTCCATGGTTCCAGACTATGCTCCTGTTAGCTCTATACAGTCAGCTATCTCTTCCCTTTAACACATTTGGAATGTGGTGACTGAATTCAGGGCAGTTGTGCTTTTGACATGTGCAATAATCAAAACATGGAGTGAGGAACCTGAAAAGTTACACATGAATTAGGAGCACACTCGAAACTAGACAATTCTGAAAACAAAACTCTGACTGGGCTCTCGTGTCTCTCGCCCTCCCAGATTGCTTCCTGTGATTTAGTTTCTAGTAGTCTGTCCCGTACAAGCAAAACTGTGTTAGACACAAGATCATTGGGACATTTGCAGGGTTGATTCAGCTCAAGACAAGAGGTCCCACACAAAGGGATGCATCTTTTCTATACGGAGCAGACTTTGTGGTAGCAGATATTTGGAAGCAATTAATCACATCAAAGACAAACAAACGTAGACATAAATCATTAAACTAACAAGAACATGATCTACATCTCTACCTCCTTCCACCTCCTGTCCCCAGGCTGCTTTGAAGGAAGACACCTAGCTCACATAAAAAATACAATGTTTCCAGTGCATTTTATGGCTTATAATGGTAGCAACAGGGCTTGTAGGTTTGGAGTCTCTTTTCCTTTATATGCTTTTTTTTTTTCCTTTATGTGACTATGATGCGAGTATGTCTCTCTATAGATCTTCCATACTAAGAACTCCAACCATATCTAAAGAGAGAACACTCTATTCAACCATCATTAAGTATCATTTGCAATCTTGTGCTTTATCATCAGTGTACTGTCCGTTCAGCAAGTTTTCATGCTTGAAGTACCCACGCTGACCCTTGAGATATGTCAGCTAGTTTGTGTAACAAACTATTTCTGATAACATGCTTTTTATTACTATCTTCAGCAGCTCAGCTCTCATTCATATTCATTGTACAATACAAAACCCTTGCATCTCTGACCTTATTCCCCATGACCTAGTTGTAATACTTTAGATTTAATGGTCTTATTGTTGAGCTGCCCTTGGAGGGATCCTTACACGTTTCCTATGGAAGTCTCCTTGAGATATGGTGACTTATCACAGCATTTGGACTTCAAAGTACTCTAGCAGGGCCTAAATCACCAGCCATCTCACCAAATATGTCTTCTAACTATAGAAGTTCCATTGTGTCCTTCACGAAGGGTAGTTGGTTTAGGAAATGAGAATAAATTACAGAAGGACAGGCAAAAGACCCTGATCTCTGCTTTACTAGTCCATTCTACATTAAGTGCACAAGTGAAATATCCAACTACAAGAGTTCTATTACAAAGGAATATCCAGTACTGCCAAAGAGGACACAAGAACTAATTATGTGTAGACTTTTGGCCACTGGATGCTTCAATCCCATGGAAAACTATGTAGTTCTGTCCCATTGGCTGCAATTTCTGAATAAAAGGAAAGTTGAATTGTTGCTGTTTATGATTGACAAAAGAGGCAGAAAGAGCTAGCACATGGCTTCCTTAGATGGATATAAGTTCCTTCATATAACTAACAAAGACCTTACTTATCTTTGTCAGAAAGTTAGATGACACAAATGACAACATCTCATCTCAAAACTTAGGGAACTTATCTAACATATAGCTAATTAGTCAGTAATAAGGTCCAAGTCCACTTCTACTTAAAATCCCTTTGAGAGGGACTCTTTCATCCAGCTTTAAGTATTCCCAGTGCAGGTAACTCCATCTGCTCCAAGTGCAGTCAATGGAGAGAAATAAGCACACTCAGGATGTAAATCATCTGATCTATTTTAGCTGTCTGTGAGATGAATTACCTCTTGCCTGCTTGTCTCTGGCTACATGAGAAGTCTAGATAACTTGTTCAGATGTAGATTATTACCTTGTAGATGTTTCTATTGGAACAAATATGCACTATCCCTCAGAGGTTTTTGATGTTTTGTATGGTCTTACGTTCAATTCTTGAAAGCAAAGAGGATTAAATTAGTAATGACAAGAGATGGCTACAACAACTGGTGAAGGAATAGATCTTAGTCCATCCTCAGTTCCTCCTGAGAGCCCAAAAGATAAATTAATGGCTAGCAGAATTAATGCCACATACTAGGCCACTTACCATTCTTGGCTGGGAAGGCAAGAGCAGGGTGAATGAGGTTATAGCATGCACCATATTCTGCATTTGAACTTCTCCCTGTGCCAAAACTGTTGTGGCTAATTGTGCAGACTCACCTTGATTCATGGGGCTGTTGAAGTAGCAGAATGAACCAGCCAGCCCCTGCCTTAGGTTTTTTACTGGTCCATATAAGGTCACCAGTGTAATTCCTATCTGTGGTGGGGAAAAGGGATTATAGAAGAGAAAACTTCAGTGAATAAGATAATTTGAGAATATGAGGCGGAGTGATGTGTGACAGAAAATAAAAGAGCTTGTGTTCTTCTGGGAGAACGGTTCAGGAGGATTTGTAATAGCAGGCAGACAGTGATAGTAAAAGCAATCAAAAGAAGGAAAACAAAGGACATTTAATAGATGTATAAAAATATAGGCAGCACTGTCAGGGACAAGGATCTGGTTTTAATAGTCTCAAGAAACGGAGGTCTAGATATAAAATATAAACTGATGGAATATTGACGGCATGTATTTACAGTTGTGAGTGAGGTATATCTACTGGAAGCATGAACAAATGCTGCCCTATGGATCCCCTACCTCTATGGTTGTCATTACATCAGGGCTGCCAGGTCTCTGAGAAAGCAAATCGTGTCCATGTGTTTGAATCCAATTGCATGGGACACTGGCTGTTGAGTACAACCCTAATATGAGTGCTGAAAAGAGAAAGAAGGCTGACCCAGACATGACCCTCTCTTCCACCCTTTCTTATTTCCTTACTTCCTTCCCCTTCTTACAAGTCTGACAAAGATGAATTTTGTAGAAGCAGCTCGGTATAGTCTCAGAATAATTGAGCTTCTCATTTAGAATAAATGGGCTGCTTGGCTTATCCTGGAAAAAAACTCATGAGAGTTCTGCTAGCATTTTGAAAACAAAATTTGAAGCAAAATTGAATCAAAGAGAAAGAACTCGGTCATGTGTGCAAAACTTGTTCATCATTTGAACAATCCTCGGCATTGAAAAGGGCCACCTTTCCATGGTCTGAAAGGGATATAGGCACCAGGAGAAAAAAGAGATAAAACAACTAACATTAAAAATATCATGCATAAGCAAGTCTCTCTTTCAAAATAAACAGTGATAGTGGAAATCTGTAAAGAGAAGACTGCTAATTTCAAAAGGGTTCCCTAATGTCTTCTAGCTACATAAGCACCACAGAAATGTAGCCACTGTCTAAGCAGTATCCCCCAAAGATATTAGGCACTCTATCGAAGAGTAAGAAAAGTTGACCAAAGGCACATTGGAAAAAATTCTATGCCTGGAGAACTTTACCATTTGTGGAGAACAGCCATGACTCTACTATCTGATCCATGGAACAATAATTGATAAATTTCACAGACTTGAACTTATCTACTTTGAAGTGTGGAAGCGTTAATCAGGACACAGTTATATGGTGCTCTGGTCTTAGGCATTCCAAAGTGACCAAGTGTGTGCATCTTCTAACCTCCCAGTAAATGCAAGGTAAGAAATTTAAGGGAATATGTTACTTCACCTCTGCGGCTTGATCAAGAACCTAAGCTTACTTTCTGGTTAATCAATTATCAGGCTTTTGTTTTCAGAAAAGTTCTTATCTTGAGGAGCAACCAAAGTGAAGTGATTAGAGTCTTGAGAGCAGTTAATATACAAACCTAGGTATTCTTTTTCTTTTTTGCATTGATTTGAAAAATACAAGAGCAGACATTGCCTGTGGTTGCTACTAAGATCCGTAATAATCTGAGGAGTTTTCAGAAAATTAAATCTCTTAGTTCTGAAAGAAAGAAGTCACCTTCAGGAAAATAAATATTACACTCAAGTTTTAGAAAGTTGACAAGAATACTTGGCTTCTGTCCCGACCCCCAATTCTTGTGTTATCTGTCTCTGAAGACACAGCACAAAGGAAACAGTTAAAAAGATCAATGACCTTTGAACATAGAAGTCTCTGAGAACAAAGTTGTTTTGTTTTCTTGTCATTAGATTTAGTATTCCTTTCATGAAACACAATTTAGGCAACCTATTAAAATGCAACCATAATGAAAATCTGCTAATTTAGCTTTTCTCCAATTATAGTGTAAGGTTTGGTGTATAGAAACCAACTTCTGATTTCTCTCACCTTTCCATTGTCTGTAGTAGAAAAATAAAACAATAGAGTTTTCTTCAGGCAAGAGAACACACAAAAAATATCTTCTTCTTTCCTTTTTAAATTCCTTTTCCCCTGTCTCCCTCCCCATCTCCCTCTGTAGAGGGATTATTATCAGGACTAATAAAATCTGTTCCCTTAGGATAAAGGATAAGTAAACCTTATGGAAGGTGAGATTTTCTGAACCATTCATTTGCAAAGTAATTTAGTGTTCATAACCCTTTCCTTCTAATTTAAATCTGTATGGCTTGAGTCAGTTCTGTCTTGGACCAGTTTTACACCTGAACAACTCCACTGGGCTTGTTTCTCCACTGTGTTGCATCTTGCACCGTGATTTATACCTGAGAAAAGTGAGTGCTAGATGTTACAGCCCTGCCTTGGGACAATTCTTCATGCACCTTGCAGAGAGGCAGATGATTATCTGCAAGACATAAAGCAGCAGAGATGTGGGCCCTTTGCCATTTATGGGTTTACTTCTGACTTTCAATTGCACCGAAATCTGCCGACTTTGCATGGATTATTCAGATGAAAGCTAAAAGACTACCCTAATAAAGAGGACAGTATGAACAGGAGCACTACTCCTCTATTCTATCCAACCCTATCCTATCCTATCCTATCCTATCCTATCCTATCCTATCCTATCCTACCCTATCCTATCCTATCCTATCCTACCCTACCCTATCCTACCCTACCCTTTCCTACCCTACCCTATCCTATCCTATCCTATCCTATCCTATCCTATCCTATCCTATCCTACCCTACCCTTTCCTACCCTACCCTATCCTATCCTATCCTAAACTTTTGCCCTCAAGCTAGCCAGACACAAGCCAACAACAGCCTTGGAGCTGTACAGCTGTGACAGTATCATAGTCTACCCAAGCCAATATGCTTCTGCTTTGTGAAGCCAAAGCATCTCAGCAGGACGGGTGGTTGGTCATAGTGTCACATTAGAGGGGCTGATTGACTTCTGAGACTATTGAGCTTCTGGTCATCTCAGAGTTTGTGCTGAGGAGTTTGGGGCTGTCTGAACCCACCCCTGTTATATTAGGCAAATAGTTCGCACTTAAAATGGAAGGTAGTTGATGTTCTTCATGGTTCTTACTCCGGGAATCCATTTACATATAGAGACTAATTCACAAGACTTTTGATTCTCAAACAAAAGATTTTTACCATTCTTGAGTTCCTTGCCAAAATAAATTCTATCAAGCCTTGCTGTCATGCCAGAACCTTATTTTGTGTTTCACACTTTATCCATTACACATTTCAAAGGACATTGCACTTTGTTTGCTGTTAGGTGGTTAGGTATGGCAGGCAGGTAAGCGTTTGTATGCAGCACCCAGGGGCTGTCCGCAGTGGGCTGTATCACCTAGGACTTTTCAAGTTTCACAGCCTTCCTGTCATAGTGTCCAGCTGAAAAGTAACAAAGGCGTGAATTACCCTGACCAATATTTTTGCTAGAATATGGAGAGTATAAGCTGCATACTGCTGTCATATAGATTGGAGTGTATCATCAGCAATTCCAGGGCTTAGGTTGTGACTGTACCAAGCCATAGCAAACCCCAGTAACACTCATTTCATCATATCTATGCTTCTTAAGAAAGCAGTTTAATTGTTATCTCATAATGGATGGAGCCTCAGGTTGGAGTGATATCTTACAGCCCGTGTAAACATGAGAATGCTGCCAAGTCTTTCAGTATGAATACCCCAGACTGCTGTTCCTTGTGTTGAGAAAAGCTACTTAGAAAAGGAGGTGATGCCTCTACTTTCTGAAAAAAGTAAGCAAAGGGTCCCATTTAATATGTATTTTCTGGGAAACTATTTCTGAAGACAGAATTCTGAAATCAGAGTATAAATAATCTAAGACTGCTCAGTATTGCATGAATCACACACCCAGAAGTCAGGAGGGAGAGTACAGAATACATTATCGCCTGTGAGACTGCAGATTTTGGAAACAACCAGTTCACTGTGGGCATGCTCAGGGGCCTATTAGCCTAGTCACTGGTGACTTGATATTCAACACAACATCGGTTCCTCAGCCACTGTAAACTTCAAAATTTAATGTGAGCCCTTTACATCGTAGCTGAAGATTATATCCATTACCCAGGGAAGGAGCCTGAAGCAACGAGTCTGAGGGCTCTGACAGAAAATTAGAATCAAACAACCTAAGACAACAGCACTATTAATCTCTGTTTCAGAGATTTCTGCCTCTCCTAAGGTGTCCCTGCCCATGGCAGGAGGCTTGGAACTAGATGATCTTTAGGTCCCTTCCAACCATTCTATGATTCTAAGCCAGGCAAGTTGCAACTTTGCTTATTAAGCAATGTCATTTCCTCCCTGTCCAATCAATTCTTCCTGAATTATTCCCCTTCCCAAACAGATGCCCTGATCATCTCTCCCTCCATCTCCTTGGCCCATTTTGCATTAGGTGGTGAAAGTCAATAATGGAGTCTTGAGTGACACTTCTTTAACCTTTGTGGAATTTCACTCACTTCAGTGGGTTAGAGCTGTTTTGGTCCAACTCTAGAGGCAAAATGTCAATCATATAAAATGTCCCAAGCAGTTGCAGTATCTCTGGAGCAGTATCTAATTTTGAAGTAGTCAAGACATTTAACTTTGGACTCTTTTTCATGTAAGCATGATGGGGAATGTTTCAGGGCCAGATTTAGAAAATTCTGAAGTGTTGCAAATGCATAGAAAAGGAAAAAAAGATTCCATAATCAAAGAGAAGTACACTTACCTGAAACTTCCTGGGATATTTCTTCCTGACAACATGTGAGATACATAAGAACCTAAATTGTAGAAGTGTTTTTCCTGTAATTTTGAATGTTTGGGCATCCTCGTTCATACATTCCTTAGGTGGATTGCACTTTAATAACAAAATAGAATGGAGGAAAGGTTGACCTTGTCTTCACTCCCATATTGACAGTGTAATACCTCATTACATTAAAATGTACCATCAACAAGTTATATGGAGTATAAAAATAGAAATTGTGTTTATGAGCACTTTGCTTCAATGTGAACAGAGCATGAGTAATGAAGTATGTGCTGCTTGCCTCCTGCATAGTCCCTAACCCTCCTATCTATCCTTACACTAAGGTGGTAGCACGGAAAAGCTAAAACCCACAGTCAACAAGCAAAACAATTACAGAAGTGCTGTGATAAACAGCCAGTGCATTTGTCAAACCAGGTGTCTGTCATTGCCTAAGACAAGGAAATCGAAGTGGAAATGCCACCCACAAAGGAAAGTTATCGCAGTGAAATCTCCCAGAAGATGAAGCAGCACTTGCAAATAAGAATTCAGACATTTTTGCTATGGCTGAATTGCAGGAGAAAATTTTAAGATTGCCCTTTTGGCCGGGAGTTGTTAATGAGAATGAACACCTTTACTTTTTGGGGGGTTGTTCATACCAGCTGGGAAGCCCAAATGAGCTTAGATGCTGCACTAAATTGGTCACTTGGTAACCTCATAGCTAAGGCTAGCTGGAAAGCAAGAACTAAACTTTGTGAAAATTATCAACTTTTGACACTTTTCTTTCTTCTCATAAAGAAGGTTGTTCAGACACTATTGGTAAAAATATACACTCTAGCTGGTGTCCAGGCTTGGAGGGCACTGACAGGATTAAATGGCCCTGACAGGTGGTTTTAAGAATATGCAGCAAGAATAATGGCTTCTCTGCATGACTTGGATTTGATCTCCCAGATGACAGCTAATCTCCAAGCTATGGTGTCTGTCAGACAAGCAGTTAATCTTCTGGTTAGAGTTGTCTCACATTGTATAAATATGAAATGTTAAAGCAGGACCACAAAAGGCCTGTCATGGTTTAACCTCATCCAGCAACTGGGCACCACACAGCAGCTCAGTCACTCCCTCTTGGTGGGATGGGAAGGAGAAATGGAAGGGTAAAAGTGAGAAAACTCATGGGTTGAAGTAAAGACAATCTAAAAGGTAAAGCAAAAGCCATGTGTGCAAGCAAAGCAAAATAAGGAATTCACTCGCCGTTTCCCATCGGCAGGCAGGTGTTCAGCCATCTCCAGGAAAGCAGGGCTCCATCATACATAATGGTTACTTGGGAAGACAAACACTGTAACTGTGAACATCCCCTTCATCCTTCTTCTTCCCCCAGCTTTATATGCTGATCATGACTTCATAGGGTATGGGATATCCCTTTGGTCACTTGGGGTCTGTTGTTCCAACTCCATCCCCTTCCAAATTCTTGGAGCACCCCCAGCCTACTTGCTGGTGGGGTGGGAGGAGAAACAGAAAAGGCCTTGACTCTGTGTCAACACTGCTCAGCAATAATGAAAATATCCTCGTATTATCAACACTGATAATACAAATCCAAAGCACAGCCCCACACTAGCTACTGAGAAGAAAATTTACTATATCCCAGCCAAAACCAGGACAGGGGCTAATTATGTTTTCTGGAGAATGTAACATCTTCCTCCAGAGAGGTGGCCCTGGTCTGAAACAAACTCAAGCCTGCTCTAAGGGATATTTTTTCACCCTGTCTTTGGGTCACTCTCTAACTTTTGACCAAATGTTTGTGCTTCCTCCTTCTTACAGACTATTGCAGCTCTGGGAATGAAGGTTCAATTTACACAGAGAGACTGATGGTTGAATCAGATGATGACAAACATAAGGAATATTTATTGAGTTAGTCCATCCTTTATTACATAAAACAATGTTCCCACTATTATTGATGATCTTACTATGAGTGCTAGTTACACACAAACAGTATCCCACCTAATGTATATACTGCAAGAATATATGCGGTCATTGAAACAAAAGCCCTGCCGATGTGTTTGCACACCAGCTGCCCTGTGATGACTGAACCACCACTGTCCATTAGCTACTCAGTGTGGTAACATGAGGGAAATCATGTTCGCACTAAATAAGGTGGTTATCTATGCTGATGGTGGTGGGTAATTGCTAGTGGCATGGCGTACTCTGACTGGATGTAACAGCATATGTGTTCCTCTGCCCCAGACATGCAGCAAAAACAGGGTCTTCGTCTCTCCAACTGTCAGTCATATGTCTTGATAGGTCTCCCTGGAGCATTGCCCCATTTTTTTTTTGTCCAGAAAAATAGATCTACCACAGTTCATGCTTATATTTGTGATCTCCTGTCTAGGTGTCACATGGATCACCAGCCATGTTCATCTTTCCATTATGTTACCAATTTGTCATTGATCTCATGCAAGCTATTCATTTTCGCTCATACTTTCAGCCAACCACTATAAAGCTTCAGGTATTTTCATAGAATCATAAAATGGTTTGAGTTGGAAGGGACTTTAAATATCACCTAGTTCCAACCCCCCTGCCATGGGCAGGGACACCTTCTACTATACCAGGTTGCTCAAAGCCCCATCCAACCTCATCTTGAACACATCCAGTGTCAGGGCATCTACAGCCTCTCTAAGCAACATGTTCCAGTGACTCACCACCCTCAGAGTGAAAAACATCTTCCTAATTTCTAATCCTCTTCCAGTTTGAAGCCATTACCCCCCATCTTGTCACTACAACCACTCGTAAGAAGACCCTCCTAGGCTTTCATGTAGGCCTCCTTCAGATATTAGAAGGCTGCAATGAAGTATCTCCAGAGCCTTCTTTTCTCCAGGCTGAACAACCCCAAGTCTCTTAGCCTGGCCTTGTAGGAGAGATATTCTAGCTGATTATCCCTGTGTCCCTCCTCTGGACTGGTTTATGTCCCTCTGATACTGGGGGTTCCAGAGCTGGATGCACTACTCCAGGTGAGGTCTCCAAAGTACAAGTAGAGAGGGAGAATCACCTCCCTCGACCTGCTGGCCACACTTCTTGTAATGCTGTCCAGGATATGGTTGGCTTTCGGGGCTGCAATTGCACACTGTCAGTTCATATTGACCTTTCCATTTTATATACCAGCCACAATTTATATTTTACTCCACCTTTGGCAGATTTCCAGTATCAAGGGAAGGCCTTGCATTCTTCTCAAAGCTGATGACCACTTATGACCAAAATTAAAAAGAAAAATCTCCAGAAAAATATGTTTCTCTGAAAAATTTCGAGTTAGTATTTTTTAGGACACTTCTATCACAACAAGAAGTTGATGTTCTTAACAATTTATTGTATAATTTTTACTCCAAATTATGCTCAGAGCCAAATCAATCCCAGCTTGTGTCAAGAGCAAGACAAATGTTACACTACCTAGGCCTCATATGAAGTTTTCCATTTTGTTCCATCATGGTCAGTGTCATTAGCCACACTATGGACAAAGACTACTAAGACTAAGCAGCACAACTTTCCCAGTGCTACCACCAATCAACAGAGCTTGAAAACTCAGTCTTTGACCACCATTAATTCAGATATCCTCCTGCTTCCAATTGAGCAAAGCCTGACTGAATCAAAGGACTCAAGTAAAAGCCAGACTGGCAATGAACTAAAATCAGTGCGGACAGGGACAGTGAAAACATGTCTCAGCTGTGCAGGAAGCTGAGCTTCTCTGACAGAAGCCAAAGCTTTGCAAGCCTGAAGTTAGCATCCTGCTTAAATCTCTCATCAGGGCAGAGATGGAATTATCACCCTAGTTGGCTCAGAATGAGTAATGACTACAGCATTTGTCTTGCTCATTGTATTTCTCCTCCCCTGCCCTCTCTTCATCCTCATTTCTTACATCCTAATAAGCTTCTTACATACCTGCTGGTACTTCATTGGAGCTAAGCATTCTTGATATTTTCCCCTTATATTGCCTGGCCAATCCTTAGATATGAAACTTTCATGAACATATGAAACAATAGCATGGATTCAGTGTGGAGATATTTTTCCTCCTGCAGTAGAAAAGAACTATCTGGAGATGTCACAGATGTATTTTTAATGTTTGCAGTACTGTTATGTGCAGCTATTTTTCAGAAAAGACTAATCAGTTCTTCTTTAAAAATGCCGTAGTATTTTTTAGTTTCTTCCTAGGAAAGCATTGACATTGTTATGGGAAATGTTTATACCATCTAGTGTTTTCAGTAGTATTCATCAAACAACAGATAAGTATGTTCATCTGAATCAGTAGCATGCAACTACATTTATAACCCATATGATTAATTAATGTAGTAATGTAATGTACTAAAGTACATACCTACTTTATATATAGACACTTCAAAAAGTGAACAGTAGATGCCTGTACTGTAGATGATCAAACTTCAGCGGGAGGAACTCCAGTGTTTTTGCTTACCTAGTTTTGTTGCTTCAGTCATACATAATGTAAGGACTGTTGGTTACTGGCCTGCTCTCATCTTCCAGTTGAGGATGCTGGTGTGATAAATATTTGCACTGGTCCGTTTGGACATGATAATTGAAAGCAAAAATTCAGCCAGGAGTCGTTAGTCCAATATACTTAGTTCTAACCAAGGTGTTAAGTGCTGTAAAGCACTGTAAAGCCCAGGGAAGTGGTGGAGTCACCCTCTCTGAAGGTATCTAAAAGACATGTAGATGTGGTGCTTAGGGACACAGCTTAGTGGTGACCTGGCCGTGCTGGGTTAATAGCTGGACTTGATGATCTTGAAGGTCTCTTCCAACCAGAAAAATTCTATGAACTGCTTTTGGAGCAGAGATAATTAAATGCTATCTATCTCCAGATGTTCTCTTAGTTCTTTGGCACCTTATGGTGTTACTGTAGCTTTTGTAAGCAGGTCAGTTCTTAGCTCACAGAACCCATCTACATTGCCATGAAGTTTCATCTGGCCAAAGCATACAGAATAATGACAACTTTGAAAATTAAGACAGCTGTGTACATAGAGTGAAGCTCTATGCACAAGGCATACAGAAAGAATTATAAGGAACTGCATTAGAGAAAATTTTTTAAAAAACCAAATCATCCATGCACAGGAGCTGTATCCACAAGATATTATCTGAATTATTCACATGAATTAGGCTATGTATTTTTTGTCTAACAGAATTTGGAAACTACTTGGTATCAGATCTACTTTTCCACAATGAAATCAAATGAAATCACCATAGAAAAACATGCAGACTGGTTAATTTTTTAGAAGGTTGTAAGACGCCAACAGGATCTTGTGCTACAAGTAGTGTGTAATTTCATGCTGTTTCTCTTATTTTCCAGGTGAATTTCATTTTCTTTTGTCCTGGGGAGGTGGACTGTGATTTCTCTTGGGTCTAATAGGAGCTTTTTCATAGAAGTACCTTTGGCACTTTTCTTTGTTCAGACCATTTGCTTCGTTAGACTGCTGGGTTTTCTTTTTTTTTTTTTTTTTTTTAATTTATTTCCCTACCCTTTTGTAATTAATGCAAAGCCCACTGCAACAAGAAAATAAAGTTGATCCATTTCCCTTTCCAGTTGACACTGATCTAACAGATTCATTTCTTCTCACCTTCTCCTTCCTACTATGTTTTAGTCACAATTTACCAGTTCTCATTTCTTAATAGGCCCAGCTCTGTGTGCTTCTATTTGGTCATAATGTGATGAACCCACAAGATCCAGCATCCATTTCCTCTTGCTTCGTCATCATCATCAGCCTTCATCAGCTACTACATCCCATACTACAGTTCTCCTACCACTGTTCTTTCCTTTCTGTTTTTCCTTTGTATCACTTCATGTGTGGATTTGGACCTGCTGAATGGTAATAGTGAGACTGCTAGGCTGCTGAGTGACTCGTAACTGTGGATGATTGAACATTTCCCAGCTTGCTCCAACATGGCCTTTCTGTAAATGGAGATGAAATTAGTTCTTTAATTATGACCAATATTTCATGCTACAAGGCACCAGACACCCTTTATCTCTATTTCCAATAATCCAAACTACAAGCCACTGTTGAGGTATGGGGGACCTGAGCATACCGTGACAGACAAACCTAGGAGAAGTTATTGCCTGTGGAAAAACATCTTAAATGGTATTGGGATGGAGGAATCGGGGAATGGGAGAGGGGACAAAGCTCTGAGAAGCTTCATTACTTTTGGTTTTTATTCTGTGTCCTGTACAGTGAACCATTTTTATTGCTTCTTTTTTATGCTTAATGATCTCTCAGAAGCAGTCATATTAAAGCACTATTTCTTTAGCTGTTTACGTTTGTGTTGTGTTTCAAGTACTGTTCATGACTTGTACTTAACATTTTCAGGCAGAATTCTTCACTTCAAACTGAAAATACCTAAATGAACAGTCTAATGGTTGTACATCACGGTGTGATGAGCAAGGTCAGAGAACAGGACTCAGCGCAGTTGTCGTGGCATAGCGACTCCTTCACCAGAAGCTGTGAAGTACAATTAGATCAGCGGTACGGACCACAAGTGGTGATGACGAGTGCAGGGGGATTTGAAAATCTGTACTGAGAGCTGAAGCATTTTGGGAGAGAGCTCTGTGGAAGGCCATGGCTCCCACTTCCAGTCTCCCTGACTTTTGCTTTTGGCAGGCAATACTGCCTCACATCAAGGCCAGATACTATTGATCAAAATCAGTTGGTGAAGAATGTAGCAGGGGTTCAGTTCTGTGTCTAAGGCTGGATGGAGGTGGACGGGGTTCCTGGGACACCCAAGGAAGAGCCAAGATCTGCCAGGAGCCGCAGCTCCCAGCCAGGAGGCTGAGAGGATGATGTGGCTGGGGCAGCCGTGGGAGTTCCAACACCTAACACCTATAGAAACTCACAGGCAAGCTCTACATGGAGAAATGGCACTGGTGGATACCATAAAAAGAAACAACAAGTGTTTGCAGTGGATGACTCTCTATTAAAGGGCACTGAGGCGTCCATCTGCTTTTGAGGAAGTTATCTCTCCTACCCTGAACTCAGGACAAAATGTTTTTTCCAGTATGTGAAGAAGTTACTGCTTCCTTAAAAACCTTGCAAAGCACTTGTCTCTGTAATAAAAGAAAGTACAAGACTGACTACCTCAAGGCAGTCTTAAGTTTTTAGTCAGCCTACTGACAGAAGCAAGTATTTAAATGCATGCTATTTCCTAGATAAGGGGTCTGTTACCTCACTAAAACCAAAACAAAAAAAAAACCCAACACCAAACACAAAAAAAAACAACAAAAAAGAGAAAAAAATATACCTCAGTGGAAAAGACATTCTTAAAAGAACACTATTGTTTTTTGGCCTGCGAGGCAGTTAAGCTTTGTCCATTTATTTATTCCTGGACTTTGTTGCTCTGTTGCTTTTTGTTTATGGGCCAAATTAGCACCTGGTTAAGAGACTTTCACTGTAACTTTCAAGATTTTAAGCTGACATGAAGTTGAAAGATGCCTGCCTGCCTTCTAGATGCATTTTCTAAAAAGCCATGTCTTGGGCTGCAGGCAAGATAGTCAGCAAAGAGGACATTGCATGAGAACTCCTCCAAGAACCCTAGAGCAGATGTTCCTGCTCCTTTCTGTGATTCCTTTCTTATGGTCTATGTGGACATTTTAAATTTGTTTTCCTATTGGAGACATCTGCCAGTCCTCTGCACTCCACTCCTCTACTTGTTGGCTATTTTCACTGACATTAGAAAGAAATATCGTGCCCCTCTGTGCAGGAAAAGCTGAAAGCTCTGAGAATTTAGTTTTCACATATTTATTAAACTGCAGGGAAAGCTTTAAATACAACTTCTAGGTTACTAGATGTAGGATAATCTACCTAAAAGGCACAAAGACAAAGGAGTCAGACTGTCATTAACTATTCTTTACGTGGAATTAATCCCTTTGGTTTTTTTTTTTTGTCAATTGCTTCATACTTGGAACAGGTTCCTCCATAAATGAGTCTGGGGAGCTGAGCCCTGCAAAGAAGCCACAGACCACTCCCTGTTGCTCAGAAGGAAAAGATACTGTGAGACGGGAGCATCCTTTGGTGCCTTGTCACAATCATAATGTAAAACTGTTTGAGGAAACACACAAATTTGAGCTCCAGTAATGGGAACTTCAGAAGATGGAAAGGAAGATTGATTTTAAAAGTATGAAACCTATGAAATCAAACTGTTTACCTTTACCATTTCCTGACATTAACAGGTGCTGTCTACAGTCTATGCTCTCAAATCCAGGGTCTTGTTTGATTATACCTATAGGGTTAACAGCTTTTCTGTGCAGAAAATGGTCAGGCTTTTCCTATAATAATGGCTGCAGAATCCTACCGTCTTCAAATTATCTGAAAATCTTGTTCATGACTTTTCTATAAGGTAGACACTAAGTGCTGTTAACCATTTTACTCTCTAGAAAAAAGCAGGAAGGGTGAAATGCAACAAGTTCAAGGTGACAAAGGAAAACATGTTTGCAGCAGAGTAAGCCATTTGACTTTTCTGTTTACTATGTGAGGATGTATGTGCTTCCAAAAGTTGAATTATAGCTAGAAAAGGTCTATGAGATTTATCGCATTGCACCTAACCATTGCTTCATCCTACTACATGTATTGTCTTCTAATTTGATACATGAAACTAATGGAAACAGAAACAAGGCATCTCAAATGAAAAAGACTCATCTTCTGCACACAAAGAAAGCTACATTTAATCTAAAAACCAGAATTGTTAGCACAGAGCTGGAGCCTGAAAGTATGCGTAGACAAGGAAGAGACTGCAACTAGCTGAAGGGGGAAAACAGTGATAAAAAGAAATAAAGAGGAAGAAACAACTTTTTTAGTGACTTCAGCTGATTAATATAACACACTGGGAATGATCAGTATGATGTTTAGGCAGTTAACAAAACTCATAATTCCAGTTCTGTAATATTAAACGTAATGCCATGGAAGATGATTTTGTGCCAAACTTTCTATAACACCTGGTGTTAGGAAAATATGCTTTCTATTTTTCTCCTCTTTTATTAAAAGAAGACATTGTAGGTCTCTTTCTCCTGAAAGTATGCCATTCTTTTTGCTCTGCATAATTATTCCCTCTCTTTACAAAGAAATACATGGTACATATACTCAAATACTGTTGCTAATGATACACTTCCTCTAAATCAGCAAGAAGATGACCTCAAGGTGACCCTCACTTCACTGGCTCTGAAAACCACTTCACTTATGTCAGGATGCATGACCTTGAGGCCTACTGAGGCATTATTACTCATGCACAATTAGTTTTGTTGGTTTTAATTCATTCATGGGACAAGGGCATGTGACACATATAAAATAGGCCCTGATCTTACTGATGGCCTGAATCTGGCACTCAGAAATGTGAAAGTTCAAAACAACACCTCTTCATTTATTCACGTGTCTACGTTGTTCTGGTCTGAGCCAGAAGCAAAACTAGTGCTGTTAAGTTACTGATATTATTAGTATCCTACTTTTATACAGCCATTTTCAGCAGCAGATCTTCAGAAATTACCTAACATAGTTCAGTTCTAACAGGACCTATTCTAGATATAGAAATACATGCTTGTGGCCAGGAAATTATCTGCCCAAGGTCACAGAGTTACAGAATCTTGTGTAAACCACTATTCTCTAGCCAGAGCTCTGTATTATGGTTTCGTGAGTTGACCTTGCCCAGCTGCCAGATGCCCAACCAGCCACTCTCTCACTGCCCCTCTTCGACAGGACAGGTGGAGAAAATAGGATGGAAAAGGTCTTTGGTAGAGATAAAGACAGGGACATCACTAAGCAATTGCCATCATGACAGCAATTACCACCAGAACAGACACAACTTGGGGAAAGTTAATATATGCTATTACAAATTAAAATAAGTTTTGATAGTGAGAAACAAAGATACACTTTTTAAAAAATCTGCCTCTGCTCCTTTTTCCCATGGTCAGCTGTCCTGGTTTGGCCAGGACAGGGTTAGTTTGGTGCAGCCGGGCTATTCCATACCATGCTGATATCATGCCCCGAGGCCAGTTCCAGTTCCATGGTACGTCCACCTAAGTGTGGCTGGTGAGCTCTGCTCCACTCAGCTCCGTCCATTTGTCCGCACGTTATCGCTCATTCTGTACATTGTTTTTCTCACTGTTGTCATTGCTCTTGTTACCGTGATTGTTTCTTGTGTGTCATTGTATTAAACTCTCCTTATCTCAACCCAAAAAGTCATTCTCAGGCACTCCTGCCTTTCCCTTTGTCTGAAGTTGGACGGGGTGGGGGGGAGATTGGCAGCGGCCACGAGGCTTGGCTCCTAGCAGGGACTGACCCACCACAGCTTTACTAAACCACCACAGCTTTCTGATGCCCAACGTGGGGCTCGAATCCACGACCCTGAGATTAAGAGTCTCATGCTCAAAAAAGCTGTGGTAGTTCAGTCCCTGCTGCGAGCCAAGCCCGTGGCTGCTGCTGCTGCCCTCCCTTTCGGACAAAGGGAAAGGTGGGAGTGCCTGAGAATGTCTTTTTGAGTTGAGGTAAGGAAAGTTTAATACAGTGACACATAAGAAACAATTGCAGTAGCAGCAGCAATGACAACAGTGGGAAGAACGATGTACAAAATAAGCAATACTGTGTAGAAAACAGACAGGGCTGAGCAGAGAGGGATGGACCAGCTACACTCCTGCTGGGGAACCGGAACTGGCCCCGGGGCATGATGTCAGTATGATATGGAATAGCCCAGCTGCACCAAATTTACCCTGTCCTGGCCGAACAAGGACACCAGCTTTGATCCTGAGTCCTCTCCCTTCCAAGGGGCACAGCGGGTGGGGATGGGGGTTGTGCTCAATCTGTCACAGCCCCTCTCAGCTGCTTCTCCCTCCTCACACCTCTCTCTGCCCCAACACTGGCCCTTCCCTGGGCTCCAGCGCATCGGGGACAACCTGCTCTCATCTGGGCTTGGCCCTTTCCAGAACCTGTTTTTCCCCCCATGACCCAGCTTGGCTGAGGGAATCAGCTGTGTCCTGCAACGGCTCTTTTGGAGCCAGATGGGACCAGCTGGAACTGGCTGTGTCTGGCAGCCCCAGCCGCTCCTCACAGAGGCTGCCCTGCAGCCCCCACAGGGCAGCACCTGGGCATGGATATCCCATACAGCAATTTAGGTCAAATTTTTAGTAACATCTCCTAAACCAAAATGCTTATTTACTTAAAAACTTGAAAATTTCAAATGAATCTATGTGTGGTAGAACACTGCACTTTGTGCCTGTGTGGTCACCCAGACACCAGCTTTTGACTGAGGAAGTCCTGAGGGCTAACCCTGACTGTTTCATTGTCAGATTCAGGTTTCCAAACACAGGCTCTTGCCTACTCCAAAGCCACAGTTAAATTAATGGTTGATGGTGTAACCTCTTATTATGGAAACAGCAAGCTTTGCATTCTGGATTTCACTTGCTAAGGGAATGCAAAAGCTGCTGATCTACGGGACCCATAGATTTTTGACTTGGCCATCCATAGGTAAGTCTGCTACGGCTGCCATCTCTAGGTCCAGCAAGTAACAAGGATGAGCAGGTATCAAAGGTGCAAACCCACACACAGTGGGTACACAGCCAGGCATGCCGACCAACACAGGGAGCAGGACTTTTTACCAGTGCGCACATAAAACCCAACAGCACTCACATAGGCATGAAAAACGTCTGGATTAATCCTGCTCCTCCTGTCCATATGATCGCGATTCAGGTTCACTACTGGACACACACACCTTAACTCTCTAGTAACAGGAAAGACATGGAGCTGTAGCAGTTGCTCCAGAGGAGGTCCCCAAAAATGATCATAGGGCTGCAACACCTCTCCTATGAAGAAAATCTGAAAGAGTTGGGGTTGTTCAGCCTTGAGAAGGGAAAGCTCTGGAGAAACCTTATTGTGGCATTTGAGTACTTAAAGAGGGCTTACAAGAAAGATCAGGACAGACTTTATAGTATGGCCTGCTGCAATGGGACAAGGGGTGATGGTTTTAAACTAAAAGAGGGTAGATTTAGACTATATATAAGGAAGAAACTTTATACAATGAGGGTAGGGAAACACTGGCACAGGTTTCCCAGAGACATGGTAGATGCCTTAGCCCTGTAAACATTCAAGGTTAGATTGGATGGGGCTCTGGGCAACCTGATCTAGTTGGAGATGTTCCTGCTTATCACAAGGGGGTTAAACTAGATGACCATTGAAGGTTTCTTCCGACCCAAACCGTTCTATGATTCTATGAAAATGGGAATAAGATTTAACAAGAAGACAGCACAGATTACAGTTCTTCATTTCCCCATGCTTGTTCCACCTCAATCCACCTTTATCCCTCCTTTTCTTACATTTAGCCCTTCTCCTAAATTTCTCATAATAATTTTCACGCATTCCCAAAATTCCCTCAAAGCATTCCATAAGCAGCTTTATGTAACCCCACAAACCCCTGTCAAATATCCCATAATCAGTTTTCTCTTTCCTGTGGGGCATGTGGGAAACATTTCCTCCCTTCTTATCAAATTCTAGCTGAACCCTCTAAAGGCTTGAGGCATTTATGAAATGGCCCCTCAGCCAGTGACCTGAGAGCTCTGGTCTTTGCTGTTTATTATCTCTTGTTTTCCTTAGGGCTTCTATATCTAGATGTTTAATTTATTATTTTTCCTGCCTCTTATCTTTGTCTGTTATCTTTGTCTCTTATGCTGTTAGCTGTTAACCAGATGTCCTTACATTCTACATATTCTTGCATCAATGCTTGGATTAGAGTTTGAATTAAAAAGACAGCAAGTGTAGAGTAGACCTGAAAGCATGCTAAAGTCTTCAGCTCCAGGGACACAGCTCAACAGCTGAATCCTGAATTTCAGTTTACAAGAGGTGCCAAACCTCCTTCCTCTGTATGTTTATCAGCTATTTATATACATCACAGGAAAGACCAAGGCTATATGGAAATGGACATGCTGAGTATTTGGTCTACAATGAACTGTATAAAGGTTAGTAAGAGCTAGTCCTGATTTCATGACACTGGCAATTAAATTTCACAATGACAAAAATAGTATTATTTCTGCTTTATGGCTAAGGGTCAGGGCCACAGAGGCTGAATGACTAATCCTAAATCATGCAGGAATTTTATAATGGACTGAGAATTGGACCTTTCTCCCTCAAGTCTCAACCTAGTGATTCTAACATACCAAAAAAGCCCAAAATTCACATTTGGAACCTTCCCCAAATATGAGGGTACCAAGTCAAAAGATGAAATCCGTGCCTTCCCAGGACACCCCTCAGCTTCCCTTAAGGTTCATCAAGATTTTCTTATTCTTTCAGAGTCCAAGAGGGTCTTCAAAGCTTCCACTCACAGACAAAGCCTTCACCTTGTTCCCAGAGCAGTACAGGGCTGACTTAAGCCACTTTTGTACCAGTTTCTGCTCCAGTGAGAAGTTCTTACCCAGCTCTAGTTAAAGAAGACAGAGCAGAGAGTGTCAGAGAAAAGAAATAAAAACACATTTTCACTCTGTTTTACCCACATGACCTAAATTAAATTAACACTAGCATGTTGGCACATTCCTCAGTCACTGATGACTTTGCTGTATTGCTGTGACTGTGGTGCTACATGCAACGATGTCTACACAACCCTTCACAGTCAGATACTTGGCTGTCATGTGCATAACATGATCTCCTCATCTTCACTTCACTGCCTGTGAAGTCAACAGTCTGTCTGAGGGCAGGTTCCTGCCTGAAAACCTGCTCATATGTATGGGGTTTTCTCCTCTGCAGAGGTACCTTCCAGTCCTAACCTTCAGGCTTACTGTCAAAGGGGACAACAGACATACTCTAGAGGGCAGCTTCAAAGACTGGTGAAGATAAACCAATAAATAAATGCTAAAGATATGCTTTGTGGTGTCAGTGACTCTTACTGATCCTTCGTCAGCTGGCAGTGAGCTCTTCTGCACTCACCTGACCTCGATCGTGGCCAAATGCTCAGCATCAGCCACTATACTCGGCCCACAGAGAAATCCAAGCTTAAGCCCTTCCAGACCTCTTCTAAAATGCATAATCATTTATTCTCAGTCTCCTACCTTCACTCTTCCCTAAAGATCAGTTAATTAGTCCTTACATTCAGCTCACAGCAATACCAAATGTGTGGATAAGAAACTTCAAGTGGTAAACCAAACTGCCTGAGCAGTCGCCATGAACAATTGTGATGTAATCTGCACAGTCTACCAGGTGATCTTTTTCAGAGATTTCCATCATGTTGATGATTTCATATGAATTTTGTGTGAAATGCAAATGTTGCTGCTAATCTGCATTTTTGTTTTGTTGATATTAGCACATTAAAAAATGGTGTTATGGAACAATATTGCTTTGTTGCTAAGTGATCGTTCCTGAATACACATTGGCAAACCCAGTGCAAGCAGAGCAAATTGTTATGGCTAGGGTTTGTAAAATCCCCACTGCTTCAGTAAAAAAATCATTTTCTTGTTGAAGAACTTTTGGAAAAGGAATAGACATTTTAATTTCAATGATCCCTGAACTGTGGGTCCTGCTAAATTGGAAGTTGATTTATCTGAAAATTTGCTTATGTCTTTTGGGTTTGTGTCGCAAGCTTTTGCTAGTGGGGAGACTACAGAGGTGGCTTCTGTGAGAAGCTGCTAAATGCTTCCCCCATGTCAAATAAAGCCAATGCCAACCAGCTCCAAGACAGACCTGCTGCTGGCCAAGGCTGAGCCCTTTGGCAATGGTGGTAGCACCTCTGCGATAATACATTTAAGAAGGGAAAAAAAAAACCCAACCCAAACCACCAAAACCTGTGCAAGACCAGCAGCAGCCAGAAGAGAGTGGTGAAAATGTGAGGGAAACTGCTGACACCAAGGTCAGTGAAGGAGGTGGAGGAGGTGCTCCTGGCACCTGAGCAGATATCCACCTGCAGCTTATGGAGGACCCCATGCCAGAACAAGTGGATGAACACAAAGGAGGCTGTGACCCCATGGAGAGAAGAGCCCATACTCTAGCAGGTTTGCTAGCAGGAATTGTGACCCTGTGGAGGATCCATGCTGGAGCAGTTTGTTCCTGAAGGACTACACCCCATGGAAGGCATCCATGTTGGAGCAGGTCATGAAGAACTGAAGCGTGTAAGAAGGACTTACATTGGAGCCAGGGAAGAGAGTGAGGAGAAGCTATTGGCAGAGATAATGTGTGATAAACAACTGACCAGAGCCCCCATTCCCTGTCCCCCTGCACTACCTTGGGGGGTAGAGGTAGAGAATTTGGGAGTAAAGTTGAGCTCAGGAAGAAGGGAAGGGTGGGTGGAAGATGTTTAAGATTTGGAGTTTATTTCTCATTACCCTACTTTGATTTGATTGGTAATAAATTAAATTAATTTCCTCAAGTTGAGTCCGTTTTGCCCTTGACAGTAATTAGTGAATGATCTCTCCCTGTCCTTGTCTCAACCCACCAACTTTTAATTGTATTTTTCTCCTCCTATTCAGCTGAACAACGGAAGTGATAGAGTGGCTTGATGGGCTCCTGCCTTCCAGCAAAGGACAACCAACCACACTGTTGCTCACAATCCAGTTTTATTTAACTTTTAGAATAAGCGAATATATTTAAATATGAACAGCCATAATTAAAATATCTTATAAATCTTATTATACTCTATCTGGTAGTGAAAGCTAGAGTATGTCTTTAGGAATCAATTTAATCCAGACAAGAAGTAGAGATACTATAATGCTCTCATCAAAGCTATGCAGCCATTTTCATCCCTCTTTTTTACCCCACTTAGTTTTCGCTTCAATTTTAACTTATTTTAAAATTGTCTAGATTTGATACACTTGTTTTGGTGGTGTTTCTAAAATCCCTACAATAATATTTTCAAATCTGGTACAAGTATCTTTGAAGACAAGTGCATGCTCACTGATGTGTGGAGGGAGGCTTTCCTCTCAAAATCCACAATTTAATTATTTTTTTACCAGGAGACAAACATGCAAATTAGAAATATACTTTCCACACCATTTCAAAAATAATGACCATATCATCTCCAAAGGCAGTCAGTTGATGGTGCAATTCCAGTATGATACTCCTGAACAAAGTAAAAAAACCCAAAACCACGATGAAGGAATAGGCCCCTTGCTGGAAATGCTTGATAACTGTTTCATGCCCTGACTACTGTTTTTATTCTTTGGAGGTGCAGATGCTCCTGTTATCAGTTAGCAGTTGGTTTATAGCTAAAATGCTTTAGTTTATCCCATTAGGCGTGGCTAACAACTGTTACCAATACACGGGCAGGCCTTAACTCAGACTTAAGGCATCTACATGTAGTTATCTGTACTGGGTGACTAAGCTGCAGGCATCAAAAAAAAAGAAATTCTAATCAATACCTTTAGTATGAAACCAGCTGGAAGATATTTTAACCTGGTTTGTGCAATGTGTACTCTAAGGCAGCCCTCATTTTAGTGAGTGAAAATTTTCTTCTTGACTTTAAAGGAAGTTGAATCATGTTTCCTGTTCTGTTCGCAGACCAATGTACAGAACCTTCTCTTTGAACACATCTTCCAAGCGCATTTACACACCTGTAACACAGAGAGAGGGGTCATTACATTTAGTTACATTTGCATACTTTAAAGTACGTTACAGAGTGTCTCTTAATTTGAGACATTATTCCTGCAAAGTAATGGTATCCAGGACATACATAAACTGCCCTGAGAAAAGTAAGTCAGTCCCTTCTCTGCGTTTTTTTTTTTAATAGGGACTTATGCTGAGCAACCAGACTCAACCTGATAAGATCCAAACACCTATGTTTGCAGAATATAGGATATGCTTATCCTTTCTTCTCTGTCCCTCTTTAATATGGTGCAAAGAGAGCATGAGCTGCACCAGCTTTCACCTGGCAATGCTTTTACTTGTTAGCTCTGGGGTAGATAAATGGCCACATGCTGTCCAAGGCATGGAAAAGTCGTAGTCACAGAAGCATAGCATAGTTTGGGATGGAAGGGACCTTAAAGATCATCTAGTTCTAAACATCCTGCTGTGGGCTGGGACATCTTCCACTCAGCCAGGTTGCTTAAGGTCCCATCCAACCCTAGCCTTGAACACTTCCAGAGATGGAGCATCCACAACCCCCTGGGCATCCTGTGTCAGTGTCTCACCACCCTCAGAGTGAAGAATTTTCTCCGTATTTCCAATATAAATCTACCATCTTCCAGCTTCAAACCATTACTCTGTCTTGGTGTTTAGCATCTTAAATCATTACTTTCCAGCTTGAAAATCTGTTTTTCCTTGCTTACCCTTCCTAATTTTCCAGTCACTCAAGGCAAAAGAGTAAAAAACAAAAATAAAAAATGTATGGAGTATGGAGCTGAAGTTCATGTCCAAAGTTCTTTGATAATACAGTCTATAACCAAGGGAATTGCTTAATTCTGTTCAGTTTGCTCATCCTCCCTCACACCTATAATGAGTTCCTGCATAAATTAAACAATATTTAATTGTGTGACATTTCAGACCACGTGTTGTGGATTTTAGAGTTAAGATTTCCTGATGGAATCCAATCCATGTGTTTAGTTTCTCCTTGTTTACTATAACTGTTTCCCAAGTTTTTTCACACTGAAGTGTTTGCAGTGTGGTTCCATGCATAATAATCAGATAAGGGTAAGGTTACATAACACAAAAGAACTGCACTTTCATCCTCTCTAGGTAATAGATGAGCTAGTCAGACAGGAAATCAGTCTGCTTTCAAACAGGGTATATTTAAAAATTTATCATGGAACGCTATCTTATACTCCCTACATTTAGAGGAAAAAGAGGTATCTGATACCCAAAACAAAATGGTAACACAATTGCAAGTGTACAGCATGAAACAGAACCACTGACAATATCAATCCTATTATTAATCATTCTGTTGAGAATGTCTATTTATCAAGCAATGCATCTCCCAGGAACTATGGCTTACATGACTTGAACTTAAAGAGCCCTGAATGATCCTTGAAGGATAAAGAAAATGTAAGTCACAGGAGCCTGTGCTTTCCTGGCTCAGGAGAAAAATATGGAACTGCCATTCAGGTCATAATGGTTAGGCTTGTGACTATTGCAATAAATCAAGAGATGAGCAACAGGAGAAGGAAGCAGAAAGGTTTCTCTCAGCTTCCCCTCCAACTCTAACATCACCACCTAGAGGAGTAGGCAGCACAATGACTCTTCCTAGAGAAGAGAACCTGGCTGCAGCCCTTCCACCAGTGGTGTTCTTCACATGAGGTCCTGGCAGAGCTGTTGTAGGGCAGTGGAGAGCTCCCAGGCATTTTGCCTCTTTTCAGGTGGGCAAGGAGATGGATCAATGGGCTTGGAGCCTAACTCATCATCTCAGGACCTTCTTGAACTTTCCTACAAATCATAAGAATCAAAGGAGGAGGACTACAGAAGAGGTACGGTCTGAGACAACCTTCCTGACAGATGCTGGCTAGAAGTTAATACCAGTCCTGATGACTGGACAGTCCTCTACTGATGATATTACTAAGGAGAGGACCCTCCTGTGTGGGAGATAGTGGCCATTGTTTTCCACCAAGGAGGAACAGTGAGGAAATGGTTTTGATGTTACCATATTCGTTTAAGTATCTGGTATTCAGGAGAGTCTTTGTGCTGGCTTTAATGAAGAAAAGAGGATGCACTGTGCAGAGAGGGGAGTTTGCCCTGCTGGCATTATAACTCTCCATCTGTTCTGCAGGCGGAGTAAAAACTTCTGTGTCAAGAGCAGTGGTATCAACATTAAATGTACTTTTTTCTCTCTTTTTCAGAAAAAAAATAAATAAATGAAAAGAATCAAAAAGAAGCGGATAAAAGTGCATAACTTTCCACAGGCACTTCTTCTCTGAAGAGAGAAAACAGTCTGGGTGGATGCTGAGTTGAAAGAATTCATGAGTGAATATGTCAGTTAACAGCGATTTGGCTTGAGTGATACCTTCCCAGAGGAAAGAGGTAACTCATAAAACTTTCCTTCTGGAAGCTCTCAGATTCCAGCTAATTAATTGCAGTGAGGTATCTTTTAAACAAGAAGTGTGCCAAGACAGATCCAGTTGCTTCTGAAACACTTACTGTTGCCAAGTCTTGCTATTATTACTTTAAAGACCAGCTCCAACATATATCAATGCAAAAATCCTTGGCAGTATAAAGATAACACAGAAATACAGCAGGCTTTTTATGAAAAATAATGTCTCAATGAAGACAAGAAGGGGAGGCAGCACAGAAAAACAGGTCTTCCTATGAAGCCTTTGAACTTGAATGCTGCCTTGGAATAACGCTCTGTTCCCTGCAGGCTCAGGGGCCGGTGAGCAATGCTACTGGTTTGCCAGCTGAACAGTCTTAGGGTGACCACGTCATCCTCCCTGCTTTAAATATCTCATTGTACAGGTCTTCAGGGAGAGTCTTGCTTCTTCCTGTGTCTTCTTCATTTGACATGACACTCCATGGGCTGGGATTTGTCCTCTACCAAATGTTCCTGCTTTTACTGTGTACACCTGGGGGTTTTGTAATGCAGCCTGGGCAAGACAGCCTATTGACTGAGTAGGAGGGAGGTTTGTAGGCTCCAAGAGTTGCACTGAGGCTGTGGGATGCTACAAGGAGGGCCAATACAATCTGAATCTCTTTCCAAGCAAAATGCAAACTGATGTGTTTGACTTTGCTCTCTCACGGCAACTCCCCCATATGCACAATCTGCCTTGTGCTTATTACTTGCTTGTAAAATAAAGTAAATAAAGAAATTCTCCTCAGTAACCTTCATCTTTGTCCCTGATGACAAAGCTGGCATCAGTGGGGTACATCTACAATGTTATACATAAATTAATAAATAAAGATGGGCTTCTCATTACAGTTTATTATCTCCAGTTAAAAAAGCTGCATAGACAAGGACACTTGCTTTTTAACAAGCAATTGCAGCTCATGACAAAAGCCTCAAAGAGTATCCTGCTACACCAAACAAAAGCCTATATTGCTGTTTGTTTCTTTTTTTTTTTTTTTCCCTTGTTATTTTAACCTGCGATAAGACCACAACTTTTCTTATGCTGGGTAGGTTAACCTAGATTAACCCTTGCCAGATTCCTGGACCATACAGAAGATGTTCAAATTCCAGGGTGATATCTAAACTCAGAAAAATCTTGAGACCTACCTTGTAATTCATGTGCAATACAGCATAAAAGATTGAAGTCAGTGGCAAACAGTTTTGTTTTGAATCTGTATCCCTCACAAGAAAGAAAAACTAAAAAAAAAAAAAAGAGCATGTAATGACCTAAATAAACTGTATTTTTTCATGCTTAAAAATGAAAAGCAAAGTGGAACTTCCATGTTTATAGCCCTGAGCCCCGCAAAGCCACAGATGGAGGTTGCCACTTCAAATTTTTAAACCAACATTGTTCCTTAAAAAGTGCAGAGGAATAATAGGTAGCAAAAAACTTGCTCAACTATTAATGGTGTCATTCCTTTAGAAAGATGTAGGAAAAAGAGATAATAATGATTACCACAAAGTAGCAGAATAAGTTGGAAAAATAAACTATTATTTCAAAGCCATAAAAGCACTTGGGAGGCAATTTTTCATCTCCCTTTTTCTACATCTGACTTTTGCACATCAGTGCAGAGAGAGCTCAATAGAAAGCCAGTTTGAAAAGATTGATGAGAACTAGCAGAACCAGAGTTTTCTTTTACAAGTGACTGTGCATTTTGATTTAATATTTGGGCTTATTTGATGCAACAGTGTAAAACTCACAGTTCTGATTCAGGACAGAGCCCAGGAAAATGATACTGTAAGGAATCTGAGATAGGGATTGTACAACCAGGGGTGGCTATGGTCAGCCTCACCACCACCTTCTACACTCCTACTTCTTCCTGAGGTAGCTGCCTTCTTGGGATACAGCTAAATAGGCTGCCCCAGCTGCTTAACTGCCAGTGTTCATAGGCTAATATTGGTCCTGATTTACTTTATAACGCCAGCTTACAAGTTGCAGAGATTCAGCAGCCACTGCAAGAACAGGTGAACCATTTCTGCATTTTTTTTCTTCAAGAAAGAGGCCAAAATGACAACTGGGGCCAGGAAATATCCCTACTGTCCTGAGTTGAGTAGCATTCTCTCCTGAAACAGAGGAGGGAAATTTGTCCTTATTCAGGGAAGCACCTAAATGTGTGTTTACATGAAGCATGTGCTTAAACTCCACTGATTAGAAGAAAATTTAAATGTACATTTAAATACAAGCATATGTGCACGGGACTTCACAGAAGACATCCTAAATACGTCTTCACTGAAGTTGAGAATACAGTTTTATTCTTATTGATAAAAAGCACCAAATTTGTATGATGTAGATGCTCCATAAACTACCCCAATTCCTGCTTTGGAATCCAAATTTCTGGATACGGAAAGAGGAGGATGAAATCTAATACACATCCTCTGTACACAGTCCGGATAACACAGTCCTCTTGAATCAGGCAAGCACTTGAAGATTTTACTTAATTAGAAAGTTCTTCTGTGTTTTAATGTGATCTCAGGGATTCCGTGATCAGTAAATTACATTGTGATGGTGAAGTTGCAGTAGATCTTGCAAACAGAGGTTAAACCATAACACATGGCAACACCTAGTTCCGTCTAGGACCAAAGTCTGTGCAGGTCCATGCTTACGTAACAGCCGTGCTCACAGTCATGTCCATAAACAATGGTCAAATCCATCAAGGTCTTGTTTAACACTCTGTAACTTCAGGGCAAATGAAAGTCCTAAAAGCTCAAGCACTAGCCCAGGTGACCTGTTTTTGCAATACATTCAATAGATATGCAGTATCTTGCAGAACTGGTGCACAAATGCTTTCAACAGGACACCTCAAGTATATCAATATGACAGCAACACAAAATGCCTTCTTTTGTCTGTTTGTTAGGGTTGCAAAAGTGAAAGTAGCGTAGGTATGTGCTTCCTTGAGAGAACCCCAGTTTCTTATCTGAAAATATTTATGTCCATTTTCTGAAAAATTTTCCAAACGTTCCTATTTGCTCCTCGTTTTTCCCTTAGCATCTCAGGTTCTTTGGTTCCCTCTGCTTCTGAAGTGCTCATACTGAACTCTCTCCTTTACTCTGTTTCCCTGGGAGTTACTTATACCTATATTATGGTCTATAACCCTGCAGGTAGTCTCTGCAGTCTGCCTAGCAGAATTACCATTGCAAATTTTGACAGATTCTCACATATAACTAGTATCAATAGCAAAGTCTCTTTGGGATTTTGTGGAGTCTTCTGGAATCAAAGCTCTAGCTGAGAGTCAGAAGGAGAAATATTTTCAGATCATTGTGCAGATTCCTTGTGAGCTCAGAAAAGTTAAGGAGTGGTCATCTATGGTGTGGCACTTACAGTGTGAAAAAGTTTCTGAGACTCACTCTTTGGAAACACCTGCCCAGAGACTGTCTCGCAATTTCTAAAGCTGAGTACATTCAGTCCCAACTTACAAAGCCTTGGTCTTGGGCCTTGATCATCTGCGTGATCCCAGGGAATTTGAATCCCTGTCACAAAGGTGTGTGGCTTAAAGGCTGATGTAATTGGGGTGGGAGTCCTTGACTGGCTTAAGGGTTAGATCTAAGTATTGAAGCTTGCACCTGGGATGGACTAAAAATAGCAAGAACTTTACTCCTAGGAATGGCTTTGTCATGGATGCCTAAACCACAGGAAGACAAATAATTGCATTCTTCTACCAGTGAGAAAGGGTCCTCATATTCTTTTCTAGACAGTAAGCGCAACCTTGCTTGTTGATAACAAACACTTGGATAATGGCTGGCAGCAGTTGCTCTGCCTCTTTCAGATCTGTGTGCCTGGCCTGATAGGCTTGGCTTCATACACAATCATTATCCTATTATGTATGAAAGCAGATGTGGATTTTGCAGTGCTAAAGAGTTTGAGCTCCACAGCTCATCTGTTAAAGCATGGAAAAATGCAATGTAATATCTCAGCTCTCCCAGCAGCTTTAAGATGTGGTACTGCAGTGTTTTACAAGCATCTTTTGTGCACCACAGCAATTTTATCATGATTTTCTCACTTGACTTCCCAGCCTATTGTAACAGCTGGGCTACAGGAGGAATGAATTGGCCCTGAGGTCTCCTGTGACCACTCCTTCTTACACTGCACTTCTGCTCCCTCCCATTGGGAAGGGAGTTACACTGGCTGTAGCTTTTATTTTCTTTCCTTTTCAGTCTTTAGCAGTTCCCCTTTGATGCTTCCTGCCATCTCTCTCCTTCTTGCTGTGCTTTGACGGCTTGCTACTGCAGGCACAAGTAAGATCATGCTGTGATGAGCTTCCTCAAAGCAATGTCTTGCTGGTAACAGGTATCTCTGCAGTGGGAGCTGGCAGTGTACTGCTGTAGGGAGACAATATTCTTCACTCTGTCTTTTTAGATTCATCCCCTCTTGGGACTCACAAGGGCACCCCTTTTGACCAGAAATGTCAAACCACAGTTTGAAGCTGGCAGCAGATAAACTCTGACAGGGTTCAAATCTGCAAGCCCTGAGAGCAGTAGCTTGCATTGATGTGCTTCCTAAAGGTCTGCAGCTGCATTAGGAGTGCTACTGATCTTTCCCCTTAAAGGTTTAACATTTTAAAAGGTACCACAGTTAAACACAGAGAGGGGGTATTATCCCCATTCTGAGTTTCTGAAACTCTTAAAACAAAGCCTAAAAGGGATTATTTCTTCTCCCGAGACATGAAACATTTAAAAAAACCCAAACATCAATAAAGGTTCTAAATGTATATGCAAAAAACAACAACAACAAAATAATTGAGAGGAGGAATGTATAGCACTTTAAAAAATTAAGCATGAGGAGCTGAAATGGTTTCAAGTGCAAGAGGTGACCAGATCTCATAGTGAACAGAAAAAACTGCACTCAGAACACACTAGATTGAAGGACATTTTCTCATGCCTTCTGTTCACTCAGGAAAATGTAGTTCCACACTTAGCAAACACCATGAGTTCTAAATAGTGATGCACTATTCTGCTCTCTAGGGTTGAGCAGTGTCATGATGGGAAGGTTACAGGGCTCAAGAATAGCCAGAAAGGGTTCAATTCCTCAGCTGATTGCCAGGTGATGTACTCAAGCGCAGCTCCCATGTTACATCCTTAGTCTAGGGATGAAGAGAAAAAAAGAATTACATTCTTCTTTCATAGTATACAAAATAAATAAAATACAGTCAAAGATCACCCCCTCTTCCATGTCTCAGGCTTTACCAATCAAAAAAAAGAAGAAAGTGCAGTCCCATACATTATTAGTATTGTGTAACAGCTGGGCATTTGACAGTCTTTGTACATGCGTAAATCTGGAGTGACAACTAGTTTTGAGACCGGATTTGAAAACCTGGGAAGTTTCTAAGCAGACTGAATCATAAGAAAAGTCTTGGAGTTTGGGCTGGCGGTTATTTTTTAGCCAGGCACCTGCACAGCCTGCCAAGGAAGATGTGGGAGGTCCCTCCCAGTTTTGAAAAACAAAATACAGAGAACCGTCTGTCAGAAAAGATACAGGTAGGGTTTATGATTTTTATTCCACTAAGACAGTGAGAAGCAGGAGGAAGAGCCTTGTTTCTGGTAGAATATGTTAATTTATTTTCAGAGAAAAGTGAATATTAGAGGAAGGACTGAAGTAGGCCTGGGTCAAGCGGAGATCCAAGTCCTTTCTTATTTAATATCCTGAGACAACCTCTGTTGGTAGAGGTTACATACTGGCATCTTCTTCTGTGAAGATGGCTACTCATGAGTGACCCGCAAAAAGCCAGTGTCCAACCTTCAGTGGCTCATAATAAGTCAGTGGGAAATCTGTTCTCAACACAGAATTCTGCTTCCATTTAGAAAACCAGAGAAGTTATATATGAAGCATTCATCTGACATTAATGGAAGCTGTACACAGGGATGTATAAGGGAACAAAGACTCCTGAAAATAAAAACAAAATCCACAAGAACAACAACAAAAAAAGGTTTAGACAACTAATATTTTTGAAATTGTTTTGGCTGCTTCTTGTTAAATTATGCCTACATGCAGATGATCTGGGCTATAAAAATAAAATTGTTCTGCTCTGACACCTACCAACGCTCCCACGGTTAGTAATCAGTTCAAGAGATTGGCATCCAGACGGTTGCGGGGAGGACTGGGGGAAAGTACTTCACTTCAGATCAGCCTATCTCTATGAGTTACTTTAAAAACACTTTCCTGAAGAGCACAGTGAGTTCATACTTAAGACCAAACCATTCCACTATTAAAATGATATATGCATTGTAATTAGATATCCTTGGAGACAAGATTGTTTTTATCATGTAATTTTTTAACACAGAAATCCTCTCATGTCCTTGAACAATTCTGCACAATGTCCCTTGCAAGGAAGTATTTTAAATGTAAGTGGAGGGATCCATCCAAAGACAGCTGTTCGCACACCAACAACCTATTGTTGCTGCAGATACATACATTTTTCTTTTGCACTATTCAAAGGGATTAAATTCCATGTGAAAGCAAAGAAAATACTGGAGAAGCTAGTGCAGCATTTTTCTGCTTCCTTTCAACATCTTTCTTCACTTTTAGCTATCTTTTGTTTCCATTTCTTAAGTCTAACTGAAAAATAGGCAGTGATGCAGTAAAAGGGTTTCCTTTCTTTCTACACAATATGGTAAGCTTGATGCACTGTTTTATATAAATGTTGCAGATTAAACCTCTTCTTAATATTTATAAGAATCTTAAACCTGAAGCTGATGTAGCACTGCTCTCCTTAAAGATATAACAAAGCAGAATCCTCAAGGCAAAAACTATGAAATAAATATTTTTTTGAGATAACACTTTCCTTCACTTTGCATAAATTTAACACTGTGCTGCCTGTACAATATGTGATCTTTTTCCTAACTCCCTATAGACATAAATAGCTCTGGTGAGATGTCATGAAAGTAACAGAAGCTTTGGAAAACACCATGCATTAAGGATGCTGAATTTAACTTTCTGCTTTTGTTTTGTATGGCCTACTTACTCTTCAAAAGCTTTGCCATGTCATGATGCAGAGTGGGGATGAAGGAACTATTAGACTATATTTAGCCATATATTAAACCTCAGCTGTAAACACCCAACAAACAATATTCATGGAGGCCTTGAGATGTCTGTAAACAAAAATAATGGCATGGTGCAGTCACCTTCATTCAGAAGATTTTGTAGTGTGTGTTGTCGTCTGCCAGTGGTCCTGCCTCCAGATATTGCACTAAGATTGCTACTTTGCAGGTTGATAAGTACAGAGGGAACAGGCGCCTGCAGAGATCTGCCTGGAATAGCTACACAAGTCACCTCTTGGAGATCTTGTGACTTCTTACCTGAAACTCTCCTTTATTTTTTAAGGACATTAGATATTCATAATGTAAAATGTCTTCATAACTTGAGCATTTGATAAATGTCTGGCCCAGGTGGAAATGTAAAGTGTACAGGAGGAATAATCCTGGACAAAATTTAAAAATTACATATCATTGGCCAAACTTACTGAAGTCCAAGCTCTCTATGTGCATTACCAACTATTCTTGATATTCTCCCTCTCTCTATTTTGCATCTCCAAATGATATTCTGCCACAAATTCATGTAGTTGTAGATGATTTACTTCCTGTAGTTCAGCAGCTTCCCACATCTCCTTGGGTCATCCCCTCGGCTAGTCAACTGCTGACCTAAAGCAACTGAAGCGTGGGGCTCCTTCAGACTGGCAGACTGACCCTAGACATTGTAACAGTTAGATACACTCTGTTACCTCACTAAACCACTTTCAATGACTCCAGGCAGAGAAGCACCTTGGACCTCAATCCAGGTTTCAGCTTCCAACCTAAAAGGTAGGTTTTATTTGGAAACTGAAGGCACAAGGACTATTTCTTTGCCTCTGAAGGCGAGGCTTCAACGTTACACATGTTCAGGTCAACCTCAAGGAGGGGAGCAACTTCCCAGTATATTTTTTAACCCATTATTTACTCATCTGCACTGTAACAGTGAACACAGAGCAGCAGGCTAATGTGTTCTCTCCATTACACTTTGTGTCTATGTTGCTAAAGGCCTGAAGACTTTTTGTGATGTTCTTTTAGACAAACATGTAAAGAATGCTTGTATGACAAGTTATTGCTTCCAAATCTCAGTATCCCTGGACTGAACAATAACAAGCTTGTGTAGGTGCAGGTGCGGAGCTGCAGGATAGTATACACCTAAAAATCATCAGAGATGATAGTTTATATTTGTCTCCATTTTGGTAAAATTAAAATGAAAGATACTATTATTCAATATCATTAATACATCTGCACCAATTCGGGACCAGATGCTTACTTCTTACCTAGTTTTCCTCTGATTTGCCAAAGGTTTGGCATTCAGACTTCAGTGCCTCGACTTCAGTTGTCACTTCACTCTTTTGTGTGAAGCAGGTCCAAGTCTCATTTTCTGGTGTTGCCTGGGGTATGTTGTTCCAAACAAACACACTGGACTGCAGGAAGAGAGAGGGAAATCTCATAACATAGATAATTTTAGTAACGTTGATAAATTTCTAAATTATGAAGCTTGCAACTTAAAAAAACCTATTTACAGAATTGTAGAATCACAGAATGGTAGGAGTTGGAAGGGACCTCTGGAGATCATCTAGTCCAAATCCTCTGCAAAAGTAGGCTCATCTAGGGCAGGTTGCACAGGAACACATCCAGGTGGATTTCTAATATCTCCAGAGAAGGAGACTCCACAAACTATCTGGGTAGTCTGTGCCAGTGCCCAATCTCCCTCAAAAGAAGTTTTCCTTATGTTCAGATTGAACTTCCTGTGCTCTGGTTTGTACCTGTTGATCCTTGTCCTGTCACTGGGCACCACTGAAAAGACTCTGGTACCATTCTCTTCATCTCCATCCTTTAGATATTTACAAACATCAGTAAGATCCCCTCTCTTCCTCTAAGCTTCCTTCTCTTCTCCAGGCTAAACAGTCTCAGGTCTTTCATCCTTTCCCCATCAGAGAGATGCTCCAGTCTCCTAATCATCTTTATAGTCTTTCACTGGACTCTCTCCATTAATTCCTTGTCTTTCTTGAAGTGGAGAGTCCAGACTGAACACAATATTCCAGATGTGCCCTCACTAGGGCAGAGCAGAGAGGGAAGAGAACCTCCCTCAGACATAACCTCCAGAGTGAATAATCAATATACACTGGAATAAATATTTTCTTCTTTGGATTAGCCTTATAATTAAACGATCTTCTCAGTTTACAAAGTGGAGGTGATCTGACTTATCTTTGTGGAAGGAAACATTGCATTTGGGCTGCAATTCCCTGGTTTTTTTCTCCTTCAAAATAACATAAGAGTAAGAAAAAAGCTCAAGAAAATTTCCAAAGGTAATGAGTTTATCCTGAATTACTATGTTTCACTGGCAAAAGTAGCTTAAGACATTTTTGAAAACTTTACCTTGATGAATTAAGGAAAAAAACCCAATAATTCTGAAAATTCCCGCTGAAACATAACATGAAACCACACAGCATGCTCAACATGGAACTGCACAGTTCTAAATTACTTTAGATCAGATACTAATGAGAAAAATCAGTAGTATCAGTCTGTAGTGAGTAAAATAATTTATTACTACTCTGGTTTGCAAAAATTGGCTCTGGAGGAGAATTGCCCATTGTGGAATTTTTTTTTTTTTTTTAGTTTACTTAATGTAATCTACATGAAATAAATATTTGGCTTATTTTTTAAAAAAATATTGTTATAAAGTATCTGTTTAGCTTTTTAAATTCAGAGTCTTTTATTATTATTATTTTGCTACAACTGTTAACAAAATGCACTACCAGTTTACAAATAAGTATTTTTCTTTAAATTATTTTTTTCAGTGATTTATGAATTAATAACATGGAGCTTAAAAAGTAGGTATGGAGCTAGATGAAGTACATTTATTTCTGGTTTGACATTGAATTTAATAATTGTAAAAAGTAATTTGAGTCAAAACAAAAAAGAAATGTGATCATCTTGGGTCCTGGCAAAACACAAGTGAGATCTAAATTAATTTTCTTTTAATCTAAAACTTTTAAAATATATACCACTTCTAGTATGCTCCACATTGTTTTTTCTAGATGTACTGGTTTGTGTAACAGAAGATTTATTCTTTATGAAATTTTACTGCTTATCTCCTTAAGTCATTATTGCTAGAAAAAGCAAGTTTGGAAAATAAAACTTCGCATCTCACAATGTAACAGATGCTTTTTTAAAAAAAGGAAGTACACAATTCAATACGCATTTGTGAATTATTTTATCTCCCCCCCACCAGAACCTCAATTTTCCAGTATTTGTCAGAAAATTGCTGGTTCTATTCTAAGAGTTCCTCAGCATTAAAATCTGAAGAGCTGCAAATCTTCATCCTTCCGAGAGGTACACCTCTGGCTGTGCTCAAGGAGACTTTCCCTTGTTGTGCAATAGCACACCGTGGTGACGGGCATTGCCAGAATCCACGCTTCCCTCCCACTCTCTCCTGGGCTAGCTGTTTTCCCAGCCAGGGTGCATGAAACCACACTGCAGTTATCATTTCAGGCAGATTATAATTACAGCCTAAGTAAACCGCCTTTACAAGTGATGACAACATTTAATTCAGTCCATTAATCCACCCCTTTTTCTCAGTTCTACAGAAAAACCCACAGATGTCTCAAATATTTGCAGCATGATCAGTCAGAAGGGGACTGCATCAGATTCTCAGGAGAATTTTCTTCTCAAAATCCTTCATTTTAGAGAGATGCAGAGAGACTCATTCTCACATGTTCCTGTGCAAGCAACAGGTATATCTGTCTGCTCAGCCCTTCACACGTTAATACGATTTTCAGCATTAAAAAGATTGTGAGAAACTCTTGCCAAACACTCAAAGTTATCCAGTTACACTAAAAACAGGCTGTCACTACAAGGTGAATCACTGATGCCTGACCTACCTCTGTGGTAATCCTTCAGATTAGCCCTATCAAATAAATGTGTTTGATATGCATATTTCATACACATATGAAAGATCTTGGCAGAAAGGGCCACACTAAGATATATGAGGATTTGCTGTAAACTTCACAGATCATTGCTTAAAGCCCTCATCATGACATATGGCCAAAAAAAACCCACCTCACATTCCCTCATTCTTGATTCCCTTCCCATGGGTACATTTCCCACTAAGACACAGAGAATTTGTATTTTTAGAGAGTAAGGACAGCAGAGTGATTTTGGGGAGGAACAATCAAGGTCAAATAACAGCATGTGCAATGTAAGCCTAAAAAAAATATTTCTCCCTACAATGTCACACACGGCAGCTACTTGTCCCCATTCATCATCACTCTGTGAACATTTAGTAAGGAAATATCCTTTTTAAGTTCTGCTTTCTACTCTCCCTATAGTTCTCCTCTCAGAGTTTATTGACCTTGTTTTTTGAAGTGACTTCAGCTGTCTGGATATGCCATGGAAAGGGAATTCCTTCTTCCTCACAGCCTTAATGCAACCTCTGCATCTTTCCTCTCAGAGCACTTTCACTTCCCAACATGCTTCTGGGTCTTGTGCTATCTATGCTGAGAGTCACAATAGTCTCAGAGTCCTGGTTAAGGACATGTCAACTGTTGGTCTCCAAGGAGTTGCATTTCCATCTTGTCTGCAGAGTTTCCCAGTGGTGCTCCCAAGTGGTGTGGCTGGTTGCCCTTTCGTGTGCAGCCCTAAACTCAGCTGATGAGGGTGGATACCTGTTGCTCTGTGAATGTAGTGGGCTTAAATAACTGCTTTCACTTGATATAGGGTCATGAAAGGGATAGAGAATGAAAGATAATTTGTCAAATACCTTTGAGGAAGTTTTTCCCACACTGCATTTATTTTTAGCAAATATTTGTGTCAAAATCGCCAGTGTTATTCTACTAAGGGAAGCCATCCATTCTGACTTTCCTTCAGGGTTGTTGAGAAATATTGGAAGGAGTTAATTAATCAATCATCTTCCAGCCCTAAGATTAAAAGGAATAAGAGATTTATGGGGTGAGGGAAGGAAGAGAGCCATGTCCAAATTTCACCACCCTATGTTACATACGCGATCCAGGGCATGAAATGTGCTGATGGCCATGTGTCTGCTCAGCCTTCTCCATCTCAGTGTGCTGCATCTGTCCTGCTCCATGACCTTGCATCTCAGTAATTTCAAGAAGATGATCTGATAGACCATACTCCAGGTACCAGTCTACAAACTTAGGTTTGGTGTGTTCTTCCTGATTTTTTCTCTGAGCATTGAGGATATAAGACAGGGACATCTGGAATATCCCAGCATATGGAAATACAGAACATGGCTGCAGTTCCTCCAGAGAGCTGTGAAGCTCTGTCACAGCTGAGATTTCTCTGAACAAAGCAATAATGGCTGCTATGTGCAATCCAAAACTAGTTACAGACTTGGATGCACGGCATACCTGGGTCACCGAGAGAAATGCATGTAGAGGTACTTTGCACTTTGGAAAAATCAAAATGGAAGATCTCCATGTACATAAAATTCCTGCCAATTAATGGCCATTTTTCTTTCCCAATACAACAGCTTTGCCTGGTTGTATAGAGATAGAGAGAAGGGATCAAAGTATAAAGTTTATAATGTTGAATTTTAGATATTAATGTTTTTCATGTCCTATTACTTATCTTTCAGGTAACTTGCTGTGCTGAATCTGCTGAAAAGAGCATGAAGATGCATGAAAAAATCTGAGAATCTGGCCTTTCAATTCTTTTTTTTTATGTGTGTTTGTATGTGTATTTATATAGGTGTCAATATACATAACCGTCTTTTAGCTGTGGGCCTTGGACTAAGAGCAAGGCTCTACTATGAGCATCTGCTGGCGCTGGTTAGGTATGAAAACACATGAAATAATCACAGTTCCACCGCACAGAGCCTTCCTGTCCACACCCATGGACTAGCACAGCTGTGAAGAATACGTTGTGTTTGTCCAGTTTATACTACAGGAGATGCAGCATACCTCAAATAGCAGAGAATTCCCTTTTAACGGTAGATATTGCAACTCCAGGAGATGCTCTGCTGAACCACAGTCCTGGCAGAAGCTTTCTGGGATGACAGTACTTTAGAAAAAATCATTTTCACTTGTTCAGGGTTTCTTTTGCAAGGATGTATAAAATTTTTAATGAAAACAGAAGAGGAAAAGAATAACTGAAACACACATGAAGCACCAAGAAAGCTTTTCAAGGAGCTAAAAATACTGTTGCCTTTACCAGAAACCCCTGTACTGACTACAAAGTGCTTGCTTCCCAGTTGAGAAGATTTCACCCAGACCTGTGTTATTAGAGAATGGCAATGGCTATTTATCAGGAAGTTTAATTACTGTTGAGCATTTCCACACAAATCATTCAATGCAGTTCACTACTGTGCTGGACCAGGGAGGACCAACATATTGGAAAGAATGAGTTAAATAAAAACATGACATTAAGTAACAGACTGCCACAGGGCTGACTAGTGAAAGCTTGCCGTCATATTTCTACCAGGGCAAGACAGATAAAGTAGATTTTTACTGGATCAACAATTACTGTAAAAGGCATTAAAGGTCAAAATGGATAAATATCAAGTCATACAAAGCCAATCTTTAGCTAACAGCAATTTGGAAGATTGTGCTGTTTTAATAACAGCTCATTGTACAAAAGCTGCTGGAAATCCATCAGAGAGTTCCTGTAGAAATCATACGTTGAAGCTGTGTCTTCCTAGCTATTAATAATACTACAACAAGTATCCTTCTGTATCATATCAGTGGTTTTTAACTGCTCTTCATAAATATTTCTGGAGTTGGCTGAATTAGACTTCTAATGATTTCTCCATTAAATGTGGTCTGATCAATTTTTACGGCATCGCCTGAGGAATGAAATCAAACAAATGTCATGCTGCGCTTGCGTTTCCTCTATGGATTTTTGCGACATTCTTTTAAAAATATATTTTTGTTCGACAGCAGAGACATCGATTTGACAACCTGCTTTACAAAATTAGAGTAGCTTTCAAGTAAGGTAGTTATGCTGGGTGATCTGTGTACTACTTCACTATTATTTGCGGTTTCAGCTCACATCCCAGTCACATGGGGCAATTTGTCATTATCTCTGCTAATGACTGTGAATCTGGATCAAACTGAGTAGCTGATAAATAAACACGTTGATTTCTGGCAAACTACTATCAAAGAACATTATTTTAATATTTGTCATTTAAAAAGTGACACAGCTTCCTAAATGCTACAACATGGCACTGTGGAAGATGAGACATACTACTTATCAGAGGTATCATCTTAAATCTAATTTGTTAGCAGAAGACATGTGAACTACCAGGCTAAAGGCCCTCCAGTCCAGTATCATGTTTCTTAGCCTGGTGAGTAGCTGGTGCTTAGAAAAAGCCCACAGCCACTATTGAAGTCGATTGGATTAGCTGAAGATTTTCTGTTCATCTATTAAATGAGATATCAAGGGTCATTCTAGTTGAAAAATGAATAGATTTGCTAAGCTATATCGTAAAGATTCAGGAAATGCAGAGCTGAGATGAAGAGGAAAATGCATTGAGCCTAGCTAAAAGCACCTCATTAAAGCCCTGTTTCATTAGCACAGCTTGTTGAGTCAGTAACTTAAGGCTTAACGAAGGTCTATCCACTGCAGTAGCAGTGGTCCTGCAGGGTTCTAGGTAGAACATCAATTGAATTACCCTGACAAACAGCAGAGAAGGATCTAACAGCTTCCTCATTGAGGTAACAGATACTTTCACTGGTACGCACTGAAAAGATAGCAGGTTGTGCGGGCAACATTCTTCAGGTCTTGCAAAACCACTGAAAATGGCCAGGTTTCAGCACACCTGAACAATAGCTCTGATTAATTATCATCTATGCTGAAATAAAAATAATTGGTTAACTAAGTTGTAGTGGGAGCCTGTGGTGAGCTTGCAGATGACTTATCCTCTCCTCTCTTTTGAAATGGCTTTCTTTGTGTTTAATAAAAGACACTAAATAGACCTTTTCATTTTTACATTATGGCTGTAAGACTTTAAGTTATATGGATTTTCTGTAGATTCAGGGAATAAGAAGTTAGAGGAGATCACTGAAAGCTTTTTATCTTGTCCCACCTGAGCTCTTGCACCAATCCCCTAGCTTTCTGCTGGCTGAAAGCATACTATTTAAGAATCAATTATGTTTTATTTTAACTGGAAGATGAAAAATCAGTGGTGTCAGCTGTATGCTTTCTATCACATCTACATGATACCTGAGCACTTTTTAACACTGAAGGGACAAACTCTTTGTCAAAAATATGTGTGGCCCTTTGAAGTATATGGAGCTGCATCGATTTGCAAGATTGAAAAATGTGGTGTTTTATGACCACTAACTTTAAAACACACATTACTGTATGGCTTCAGTGACTGTGAAACTTTTAACAGAGGTTGAACTAATCCAAAACTTGTACAATGTGAGGCTTCAGAAAGTAGGTCCAAAGTGAGACAGCTTTAACACAGTATCTGGAGCTGCAATCGCTTTTACCAGGCAGGGAGCAAGTAGCTTCAGAGGATCCCAAGAATCTTGGATTGAGACCTCTCTTCCTTTTGAGTCCCCTGTACTCAACCAAAAATCCTAAGAAAAGGATTGGGGTGAGACATGTCCACCAGGCCTGAGCAGGCTTTAGGGAACTAGATACATAAACCAGATTGTCCTGAGAAATTCTGATGTCACTTCCCTCTTCCCCATGGTTAAACAATCACCAGTATAATGGATGATCCAGCCTCATATTCCTCTTCCATCTCTGGACATTCTTTCCCATCTTTGCCACAAGACTCTACGGCGTAGCAGAAAGGACCTGAAGGGGAACCCTGGAGCTTGCAGAAAGAGACTTTAAAGTTCTCCCATTTAAGCTGTTTCACTTTGATCATATTCCCTAAATATTTATTGGATCACCAAGAGATAAACCTCATGAAAATAATCCTGCAAATGCAGAGGCTGCGTCACCAATCAGGAAGAGAAAGAAACTGAATGCTAATGCTTGCTGCAATTAATATCTACTACTACTACTCCTTCTCCTCAACTATTACTCAACTGCTCCTTAAAAAGAGAATGAGCTCTAACAGGAGAGACAAAGATTGTAAAGGGTCCCTCCAAATACACTTTCTTCCAGATGTGTTTCAGGTTCTTTCCTAAGAGAGATCTTATAGGCAGAGGACAAAGATCATACTGAATCTCCCAAGTCTGGTATTTTTTCTAATCAGTAGACTATTGGGGAAAATGTCCCGTACAGCACACCTGCTCACTCACTAAAACGCCTTTGAAGATGGGTCTTACAGGTAACAGAGCTGCTGGTATAGTAATATCTTGACTGGGAATTTAAACAAAGAACAATAATGAGATAGACATTGGATACTCACAACAGGTAAGTGATATCTGGGCAACATTACTACAAAAAATTGAGGTTTTCACATCCTTCAGAATTTGGTTAGCAACTGAGGAGTTGCTGAGCCTAAATTCTGTGATAACAATTATGCAGCAGTTAGACTCCTAACTCCTTCCATGGATTGAGCTCTAAAATAATAAAAAAATAGTAAAAACCCCTACTTTCTTTAAGGCTTCTCACTCATTTGGGTGCCTCTGAGGTTTTTTTATACCTGAAATTTGAGTTCAGTGGGCCCTGATCTCAGACAATCACATACACATAGATCCCAAATATCTTTTGTGCCTGAGGGTTTCCTGTATTGCTAAAAGAAATTACTAAACTTCAGCATTAGCCTACATTAGGTCCAAGATCTGTTTGCTCCCATGTTTTATTATTTCCCATATAAATGCTATTTCTCATAAATATACACACCCTGGCCTCCATTGTGCCCCATTATGGACCTAAACTGGAGTTAACTACGGTGGCTGGCATTGCCAAAAAATAAATAATCCACAAAACCAAATAACAATGAATCAGTCCCAACAGCGCTACAAAGAGTTAAAGTATTTAACACAAGATTCACTCAACCCAAAGAGTCTGCATTCCCAAACCTCCACCATCCTTTTAGATACTTCATAGCCAGACTGAGCCTCCATATGTTCAGAATAATCCAACTCATGGTGAGACTAATCTCCTGAAAACTAACTCATTAAATTAATGTCAGTGATTTTATATGCCTGACTTGGGGAGAAAAACTCATGAAGGAGTGACAGATCCTATGTGCTATAGTGCTGTGACAACACTGCCATTGAACTGACCCCTATCCGTAGCTTGAACCCCAGTGGTGAAGTTGGCAACTTAATTTCAGATGTACTGGAGTTGGAGAGCAACATGCATGTATCATCTGGCCTATCAGGATAGCTTTTGCTGGTGGTTATTGTCAAAGGATGCCTTCAGAAGAGAAATCTTTTGGCCAGGCTTCTATTTCCACGAGCTATCCTATTGTTAGAATATTCAGCAGTCAAATAGATCATCCTTCAAATGAGTGATTGCAACAGCAGTACCACACAGAAGTATTTGGAGGTTAGAAAGGATGTGATATTGAACACAAGCCAATACTGCAATGCTGTCACAAAAAGGCAAAATCTGCACTGGGTTGAACTCATGGAAGTGCAATATATTTAAAATGCTCAGTAGGTTTTTCACTGTGCTTGGCTTGGGTTAGGTCTCAGTGGCAGTGATTTATTGCTTTTGGTTCTGGTGTTACTGACCAAATTAATTGCCAGTGTCATGACACTGATTTACTATTTGTACTGCTTTAGAAAGAGGTGCCACTCTCATGAACCATGGCTCTCTTATTCTAGGTGCTTTACCACCACGAGATAGAAGTATGGTCTGTGCTCAAATTACTTCCAGTGGAAAGCAGGAGATGTAGACAGATGGGAGAGCAGAAGGAGCCAATGCATCGATACCGGTCTCTGTGGTTGGTCCTGGTCTCAGCGCAACTGCATCCCAGCAGGACAAGCTTGTTGTGCACACCAGAGGAATTTCAAGGTGGCATTTGAAGGAGGTAAATTAAATGGCTTTGGGAATTTTGAGAGGGAGACACTCCTAAGTGAACTGGGTGCCTGAACAGCCCACATCTGGCATGGGTAGGAGGGAGCTGCCATCTTGATAGAGCTGGGCTGCAAAGGACCTTGAAATTGAAGAAAAAAGTTATGCTTGATGCCATGGAGAGAGGGAAACAAGGAAAGAACCGAGGGGGAAAATGGCATGGTCAAAAATTCCACAAGAGGAAAATAATTTTACAACAGTATTTTGAATTGATACAGGGCTATGTGAATAGATAAAAATATAGACGTGACTAAAAAGGATAAGAGAATGCAGTGTAAGATGACTAAAGCATGGCTGAGCTTGTTCTAGACAATAGAGAAGGAAAAAATAGGGTAGTTCTGGGATGATGGTATCTCTTTTTTTCAGTTCTGGCTGTCATAGAGGAGTCTTGTGGAGTCTTGGGTAGACCACTTAATCTGCCTGTGTCTCAGGTCCTTTCTTGTAAGAGATGGATAATAACATTTTTTAGGAGATATTCCTTTTTGGTAGAGAATGTTCTGACTATGGTTTATTCCTCACTTACTGTGAGTTCGACCTTTTATCAAATTGAAACTTAATCTGCAGCACTAAATAATAATAACTTTAAAGTGTTATTGACAAATCCGAAGCAGTTTGTGAAAAAGCAGAAGAAAATACTAACCAGAGAAAATAAGAAGGAGCCACTGTGAGAATAGCATTATGTCTCCAAGTTTTGCATGATCCCCATAAGGAAACCACTGGCACAAATGCAGTACTAGGAACACATCAGCTTAATACATTGCTTTATTCATAACGTGGATGTCCCGGCGGTGAAGCATACACACCCAAGTGGATGCTGTCTGCCATGAATGCTGCAATGCCTGAGGGGCTTCTCAACTGTTTTGTTCATTTATCAGTTTATTTTTTGGCTTGTTACAGGGCATTCGGGAGGAAAGGGTTTGTTGACTTCCATCCTGGCTAGATAACATAGAGAAATGTATACTGACTGCAAGCCAAAAGGGCTGGTGTGGGAAAATGCAGAGAACTGGACATGTTTATAGATAAGGAAAAAATTATTCAGTTTCTTGATCTTCCTTCCCTCTGCCTCATTAACATACATTGTTTAGTTAAGAAAAAGAAGTTTCTCCTTATCTGAACTTGAACACAAACATCCACTCTGTCTCCAGCAGGTCACAGGGTTTTTGCTACTTGATTCCTATTAAGCATTGTATTTGGGTTTATTGAAAAGTTGTATTTGGATTTGTTGAAACATTTCCTTTGCAAAATGTGTAATATCTAGACAAACTGGACTGAAATTGCTAACCTGTACCCTTCAGCAGAGTACAGCTCTGCCCTTTCTTTGGGAAGTGAAATATTGAGCTTGGTCCATGCAGAAATACAATGTGTTAAGCAGCAACAACAACAAACCTACAAGTCCTTTAACAGGGTGTCCATACTTCACGGTTTTTAAAAAATCATATTAGAAAAGGGCATTCCCTTCTTTCTTTTCCCGTTTCCTGAAAGCACCATTTTAGTCAGGAAAGAGAGGACAGGTTTGTACCATGAAAATTGATGCTTCATATAACAAAAATATCAGTATCCCTGTAAAAGTGCTTCTAAAAATTGCATACAGGAAGTCATTGTAGTAACAAAGGAAATTTTAAAAAAAAAATGAAATCAATCTGGAAACAAAATTTGTTTTTATTATTGTGATGAGAATATGATTCATGTTAAGAAATTAAATTCCAGTGAAAAGTCCGCATTACTTCTCATTCATGTGTAAGCATTGAGAAAGAGAATGTACAGCCAAATCACAAGAGAGAGTCACTTCAAGCAAAAGTGCCCTGGAAGACATTAATACAATAGCTGTTAGAAAAGAATGATGAATATTCGTGTATGTTTCAGCTGTAAACATATCCCATTGCTGTCTCAGAGGAAATCTGCACAAATCAAATTGCCACAACAAAGGCAGTGTTTAAGGTTTCTATAGTATAACCCCTAGTTTTTTAAAAACGTGATTAATTTGCTTCATATCATAAATCTGATCAGCTGGTAGCATTTTTAATCAGACATGCTTGTCCCCCCTCTCAGATCACTCCTTGTTTATTGATTGTAGCATGGCTTTTTCTTCCCTACAGTTAAAGCTCACTAGTTTTCACTTAAAATGATCAGATTAGACCTGAAATGTTTACTGTGTGTAAGCTAATTCTAGTCACTTGAAACTTCATGTAGCATATATTCTGGCTAAATCTGATTAGAATGGACAATTGAATCCTGATTTACGCTCACTTCAAGGGACAGTGTAGCAGCCCCCAATTTGTAATTAGACAAAGCGCATGGAGTCCCCTGTGTGGGAGGAGGCGGGAGCTCCTGGCCAGTCTGCCACTTACCATTACCCAAACCAACAGAGGATGTCGCTGAAACAAGAGCTGAAGTCAAGAGGCAGAGACTGAGAGTGCCCAGTCTCTGAGTGCTATAAATGACCTTGAGATATCTCCTGTAAATGTCAGGGAGTCTGGCTGTATGCTCAGGCAAGAACCCACTGTGATGCTTTTCTCAGTCATGAAGTACTATTTTTGAAACACTGCTCCTGTACTGTAAGACTCCAGAGGATAAATAAAATTTGTGGTAGGCAGATCTATTTGTATTTACAGGACATGTTGAGCTCCTTCTGGATTCTGGACAATTTTTGGTTGTCTGTGGCTCCTTCTTACTGCTCTGCTGTTCAAGGTCTTCAGAGAACTCTTAGTCACAATAAAACTCAAGTGCCTATTTTCTTCTCAGCTGCCTTGACCCTTCAGACACTTCACACAGTCAGACACATTCTTCCTTAAAGTTGGACTTAGAAAAAGTCTCTGTAGCTAGGTAGCCTGTAACTCCAGGTTCCTCCTTCCTCTTTTCTGCTCATGCTTTCACTATTTCCATTTTGTAGATTTGTATTGTGTTTCTATGGAGTCCTCAGGAGGTCAACCTCTGCACAGGCCATGATTTTACTCAATCAATTTTGACTAGTGCCTGCAAGCATGCTTTTCGATCCTCAGCATGTCTCTTTCACCAGCCTTCGACTGTGGTACTTCTCCCCTTGCTAGCCACTAAATGTAGCTGAAGCAAAATGGGTTGCTTTGGCCTCGTATCCACATCAACCTTTCTGTGTGCATTGCATAAAGGATGTTAGTCTAGATTTCACCCCTGGCCTCCTGATTGCTGTGCTACTCTTAAACCTGATCTCTGCTATGCTGTTAGCTTTTTATAGGCACTACACCTATTTTCTAGAGTCCCTTCACAACTCCTCTGTGAGTCACTGACATCAAAGGGAGGTTACCTCCACATCTTTATCTGTACAAATATAGTTGCACTTGCCCTTATATGTTTTCATGACCTCCCTCCTGCCAGGTCTCCTGTTCACACCACTCTTCTACAGACCACCTTATATGCTTTTCAATAAACTCTTTATGTCTAACCTATAACTCAGGAATAATCTCTAAAGTCCCTCTGTCTTTCAAGTCCCTCTTAAAAGTCTCTTCAGGAATGTCCCCTACCTGTGCTTCCTTTAACAAATTACAAGAACTGGCCAGAAGACAAGGATCTTCAGCTATTTGTATCTCTCCATTCTGTACATCTGACTTGGATTTACTGAATTCCAAGTAGATAAGTGTGAAGATGATCAGTCTGAACATACAGCCTTCCTCCTGCTCCATTGCTCTCTCTTACCTGTGCCTTTCTATAGACTGCGACACATACATGTTGCATTTGTATAAATAAAACATAGCTTATGAGGAAATTGTACTGAACCTTGCACTGAGGAATGATCCTGGCTGGAGGGTCTCAGCTCTCTTGCAGCACTAACAGTGGAAAAAAAAACAAACAAAAGAATGGATTATGAATTAAATGTCTTTTCAAAAAAATTTGGCTTTTGGACTTATGCCTATAGACACGAACCCTGAGAAAAGCTGATATTCACATTACATAAACAACTTAGGTTCTAATAAAACTATCTCATAACAGCAGGATTAGACCAAAAAATACTTCAATAAGACAAAAAGAGGGAGGAAGTAACCACTTTGATCAATGTAAGGAAACAAACTGACCTTGCAGTTTCCCCAATATGAGATTATTTTTATTATTTATTTATGTGACAGAACTTAATTCCTTTTCTTTTGTTTTTATGAACCAGTAGGAATACAGTATGTCTTTCCAGAAGAGTACTGGAGTCTATTCTCTAGCCTCAGAATAACAACAAATCTTGCAAGTGCTTTAAAAATGGATCAGCACACAGAGGCAAGAATAGATGTAAATTTTAATTTAGGGCAGCATTTTTTTATGTTGTATTATTACACCATTTCAGAGTAATTTTGGTGTTTTATGTAGTGTTTAAAGTTCTACAGCTGTAACTTCCAAAGAAAAAAAGAAACCAATAAAACCCACAGCAATTCTTTGCCATATCATCAGCTGTGATTTTTTCCTAAACTTGCTATTAGATGTCCAAGAAGAAAATAAGATCATAGGGGGAAATTTAATCAAAATAATTGGAAAAACAAAAGTGAGAAAACTAGGAGAAACAATAAAGAGAAAATTATGTTTCCTAACTATAATATGACACTTCCTATTAATGTGCCTCTTTTCTAACTTGTAATAATCAGAGCATGTGAAAATAGCCTCCTCATTTTTTCGTGATTATTTTCTTTATATAGAGCAAGTTTGAAGTTTCGAAGAATAGTTATATGTCAGTGGGCAGAACACGTTAACTGTGCCTCCCCACTTCCCCTTCCCTGCCACACACACTCATCCAGTTCACAAAGAATGAAGACCTGCAGTTGCAAGCACAAAGATGTCTCATCCATGCTTCTAAAGAAGTGGGTGACCATCTCTTCAGCCACGTCTTCCAACACTGAGAAGCATGCTAGGGGGTATCTTCATCTGTAAGACCTGGCCTGAGTTTAACAGTTTTGCCAGATGTGTCTTTTATAGATCAGCTATGTCCGACTCAGTATATCACATAACACAGGGTCCTGGAAAGTCCCACGAGAATGGTATTTGTGCTTAACACAATTCCCCTATTGGACAATTCGCAAGATTATGCCAAAAAAAAAAAAAAACACGAGACTATTTACCTTAAAACCCTATGGTAATAGATTGCTTCATTCAGAGAAGAGGAGTGGGATTCACGTAGTTTACCTGGATATGTCCGTATGTACAAGTCATCATCGTTTCCCATACTAGTCAAAGTTTAGAACATGGCTCATTGCTTCAAAATTCATGTTGACATTTGGTCCAGTGAATCATGCTCTATGCTATTGACTATCAGCTGGATAGAAATCCTTAACAGGCAAGAAGCTTCAATGTGGCTATTGATATCATTGACAGCTGAACTTAGGTGAGGTGTATCCCACCACAGGAACGGGATTCTGTTGCTGAAACAAAGGTGCCAATAGCACTTCCTTGAGATGTGTCAGACCATCCCAGACGTCTCACTCAGGTCTGACAGGTATGGGACAGGACTCCTGGGAGATCAGTTCCTTACGGAATTTTAGACAAAGATCAGGCAGGGTATTTTAGGGCATTGTTCCTGAAAGTCCTTATTAACTGGACTCCAACTCACTTATGGACCATATTTTAGAACCTAGTATTGGAAACTCACTAAAACTATGTGAGGAGAGACAGCACTTCTAGGAAGTGCAGCGAGCAGAAACATAAAGCGAAAGATTTTAATAATAGTCACTTTTACATGTGTGAAATCTTAAAGACTTCTACGGTTGCTCTGAGTGAAAAGGCAATAAACTAGAGATGCCCTATCCGTAAGGACTAGCACATGGCTGTAACACAAGAGAGAGATGAGGATGCAGAAGCAGTAAGTTTAGGGGAACATGTTAGTGTTTTGCAGCAATTCTTCAAATTTTTTCCATGCAATTGACCTTGGGTGATTTTTCTCTGCTTTGAGACTTTCTTGCCTAGCTTCAGATGTTCATTTTATGGTTGGTTATGGATTAAATGTTTTTCTTTGCTTGTTTATATGCCAAATGCCCTATTTCAGAAAACAATATTTTTTTTGCTTAAATAGAGAATATATTTTATCAGTGAAATTTTCCTGCAAATCAAAGGCTTTTATGTTGGAGGGAAAATAGTAGTACCACAGTGCTTTAAACAAGATTGTGTAGCATGATACTGTAAGAGAGAGCAGAAAGAGAGATTACAAAACTTGCAATAAAGATAGCATATGATTTGTCTTTTATAATGAATAGGTTTTTTTTCTTTCTTTGTTGTCATGGTACTCTTTTCTGACTTTATTTATAAGTGCTTTATGTAGAATCCATAGTCAGTAGACATTTCTTAGTTTTGTTTTTTTTTTTTAATCTCTTTGTCATGCCAAAGTCTCCTCTGGTATCCAAATTTCAAGTTGAATAATCATTGAGAATAGCCACACTGGAGATTTTTCTGAACTATTTTTTGTAGGTAACACAGATCTTCATATTGTGCACTCTCTCTTTTAAAAGCATAAGAATTATGAAGCATAGGATTGTTCAAACTGTCCCAAAAAATCAGTGAAAGAGCCTCAACAAGAAGTTACCAGAGCTCCCCAGAGAATACCCGTGCATTTTCCTGCATCTTCTTTTACTTACCAAAACCAGCAAAACTTTCATGGCCCAGAAAAAAAGAAAGCCCAGATCTATACATAAATAATTAGACAACTTAGCTGCACTATAAAAGTACTTATTCCCAAAAGTTTGGAATGGCACCAAAACAAAAGATAAGAAATTAGCACCAAAGCATCCAGTAGCCTTGTGGTTGTCTCCTTGCCTGGAGTGTGGGTTCAAAGATCTCTGTAGAATAAAAGAGTGAATCCATGCCTCCTGCATCATAAATCAGTGCCATGACCACATTAGAAAGTAGACACTGGCTGGGCTCCAGGTGTTTCTTCTGTAAGATCTCAGTTGTGCTCGGAAGGAAAAGCCTTTGAAAATCCTACTTCAGGTCTTCCTCTATAGCTAAGGACCTGAGAAGCACGTGAATGTCAACAGGTGAAATTAGATGCCCTGGGGATTATAAGAGAGATGAATGTGGTCCTGAATGCTTAAAAAGACAGGCTGGTGTTTTAAGGCCACCTGGGCTTCAGTGATTTATAAGACTAGCATGTTTTAGGTGAATGGGATTTGTAAGCCAGACGTACGCAAAGGATTGACGAGATTAATGTTGGTTCCAGCCCAGATTGCTGCGCTGGAGGAGGTAGGGCAGTGGCAGGCTGAAACTGAAGGGAGACTTCTTTTTTGATTCTGCAATTGTGTCAGGGCATCAGAGTTGCCTGCCATTGCTCTAGCTACACCAAGAGCTCCAAGAATCTGCCCTTCCCCAGCTACCAGGGGACACAAAATCACAGGACCATGGAGGATCTTCCTCCCCAGGGTGGTCACTTCAGGACTTTGCAGCAGATTGGCTGCAAAATGAAAGTTTGAAGCTGGATACTGTTCTGACCGGTTGTTACCAAGCGCCATGGTGTAAGTAAAGGGACTGTCCTCACTCCTTCTCACAACCAGTCATCCTTAGCAGATGTCAGATTTCAACAATGGTCACTATAGTCTGCAGAGAGTCCATCAACAAGATTCAAAGCAAGACCTTCATGTAGGCTTTTACAGGCTATAACCATAACTGTTTTTCTTGATTTGAGGGTGACTATAGCAGTTTTGTGTGGTGATCACAACTATTACTTCCATAGCCATCAACACTGTCTCCATCCCATGGCACACTAATTCTAGAGCAGCACTTTTCAGTCTCAATGCCTATTTGTGCAGCCACTGCAAGGTCTGAATTGTGAGTCCCCCTTCCTTCCTGCCACAGCCCATGATGCTAAATTTGTGACGCGTTTTTTCTGGGATGCTGCAAGAACACTCTGCCTGTCTCTTACTGTTCCTGGTACATTTTGAATCTTTCTTCAAGCCCCAGAAATTCTTCACAACCAAACCACATATAACAAAGATGCTCTCAAGAATTATTGTTCTCTGCGTGGCAAAGAAAGGAAACACAGCAGGTTCTGAGTACTACTTTCAGATGTTCACAAGGGACATGGCAAAATCTTTGCTAGCTGGCTTAACTGCTCCTGTGATCTTGTCTGATTGTTGTCATAACACTTGCTTTTCTCTGGAGTATTTCACAAGGACACTACAATTCATCCTGACTTCTTGTATGCTGAGAACCACATCTGCAGCAGGACCCTTTTCACTTTGCTCTCTCTGTTGAGACAACCAGTAATTTATCTATTTTTCTTTATGATTGTTATTCAACTTTTTGTTAAACAGATGTGATAATCATACTGACAGTGCAGTGACAGGATTACACAAGTTTGATTAGTACATAACGAAAATTGCCTGTAACATGAGTATTTTGCAATTATGTAAAAAGCAGAATGCCATCTGGGTCCTGCTCATATTTCTTTCTTTTTTTTTTTTTCCTAATAAATGACAACTAGCAATAAGATTTCACTCTGTAGTAAAATGTGAAGTACAGCAACAAGAATTTATAAAAAGCATTTTTTGTTTTCTCTGAGCATTTTAAGACTTAGAAATCAGTCCAGCAAATGTTTAGCCTGCTGAGCAGTCCTTATTCACAGAAGGAGCTATTGACTTTAACAGTGTGACCTATCTGATTAAAGATTATTTGCAAGAGCTAAATGTTTCCAGGTCTGGCAGAGAATGGGGAGGGATTGATTCAGGCTCCTGCAGAGGAATAATTTCCTATCTTTCCTTCATTCACCTGATCCATGAAAATACGATAAATTATAATGCTCCAGAAAATAGTGTATCATATCACTTCTACTACTACTGTTATTTAGTTCATGTGTACACCGAGGTTTTCTGAACAGTGCATCCTACAGTGGGCATAAGCTGGCAGCCAGGAGTCTCACATCCTCTTGACTCCATCTCTTTGACCTCACAGTAACATGACTTTGGACCATCAAACTCAGTTCTTGGTTTCTTACATTAGACACCCAGAAATAAGAAATGAAGGCAACTAGCCTGTCAAAGACCCTTGAAAATGCTGAGGGGAATGACTTGATGAGAATGCCAGTATAAGGCAATGAGGGAACTGGGGTTACCAGTCAGACTTTTCCTACATACTCTGCAAAAAAAGGTTTATCCAACTCCTTCTTAAAACAGTGGGGGGTCATAGGAGGAAGATAATTATCCTTCTATAAATGTTGAAAATTAGATAAGAATTTCTGATACAAGGGTCTGCTGTACTTGGACTTTTATCTCTGCAGCATGGTATTCCTTAGGCACCAAAATACATAGTTAGAAAAGTTCTTGAAAGATTCATGTATCCATGCATGTATAATGAATTCAAACAAGAATTATATAAACCTCAATAAACTACTTTCATCTAAGTTTGGGAAGTCCTCTGTGCTTTCACAGTCAAAATGCTGTTTGCAATTACTTTGACTGGATGTAAAGAATGGCCTGTTTACATAAAGAAAAATAGCACAGTGCTCCTCTACAGATACGGAGAGAGCTACAAAGAAGAACTCTTACTCCTGGTGGGCACTACATGAAGCATTTCTCCTAGCTGTATGTGGCCCCCTGGGAATACAGTGTCTTCAGTTTCTGCTGGGAAGATGGAACTGAGCACAGGGCAAAAGAATGATGAGACTTTGAGGAAAAGGAAAGTCCCATCTCTGGATGGGAAGAAGTCAAGTAGGCAGGCTGGATTGCCTCCTTCTCCAAGTTCCAGGAGGTCTGTCAGATGAAGCTGAGCTAAGTGACAAGAAAGGGTTTATATCAGTATAGCTGGAGCACAGTTAGTCTTCAAGTAAGGGAAAAGGGAAATGATTGGAACAAGTTATGGTCCAAAGCTTCAGTTTCAATATTTCAATAGGTTCAAAAAAAAAAAAAATTGAGGAATGTTAGTTACAGGAAGTAAACAGAAAATGAGATAAAATACTGAATATTTTATCAAGGGTAAATAATGCTTGAATAATCAGATGCCTCCCTTTGATAGCGTAGCTGATTATCTAGACAAAGGAAATGCGGTAGATGAAATGTCTGAATTTAACTAGGACATTAGACATGGGGCCACATGAGAAAACACTACTGAGGTAGAAAAATAGAGACTCAGTATAAAACCTTTAAAGTGGGAAGAGAAAACTAAGGAGAGCCGATAGCCAATTGCACTCCAGCAGGGAGGTGTCATGCTGAAGAGAAGCCATTAGGGATGTTCTTCAGAGTTCCTCCAGACCTACTGTTAATATTTTAATTACTGAACACGGCCTAAAATGACTTTTTAAATTCTCCACTGACCTAAGGTTGTAATAAACACAGATCAGGACTGTGTGGATCCAGAGGAGCAGTGGTTTGTCTGAGTTCTGCCGCGCTAGAAATGAAGTGATACTCCCTTGTACTGAATGCAGGGTTATGTACTACTGACTAATAACAAAAATTTGTGTTATAAACTGGGAATAAAGATGGAACCAGCTGTAAACTCTGGGACAGTGTAAATGGAAACATTTTTTTCAACTGTTTTACTCTTAAAGAAGTGCTCTTAGGGGGCACAGTGCAAGGAGGAGTAAGAAGGCATGTAGATATTTCTTACTCAGGCTTTTGCAAATGAGAGAAGAGCTGGAAGTCAAAGGAAGAGAACAAAGGGAATCTCAAACTGTCATTGCTGCTTATCATGGCAGATAAGAGAAATGGATTCTGCAAGTGTTGGCAACAGAAACCCATAGAAAACTAGTTAAGCCTCCAAGGTTCCCTCTTCCCTGTGCTGGGTGGTGCTCTTAGTCAGCATTTGCTCTGCACTGGGAGTCCACTACAGCTCTTCAAGCTGTTAGTTCTCACCTTCGGTTTTGCTCACTTAGTGAGTGAGTATCTCTGATTTGATGGCTCAGACACTGTCTGCCACCTGAATAGTTACGATAAGTAAAGGAAAAATACTTGTTTGTTTTTTAAGCGTGCATCAAAATGACATTCAAACTGTTTGAAAGCCTTTCTGCTGAAATCTTTTACTAAAATACATAAATAAATTTCATTTAAATACTTGTGAGAGAACAGCTGTGTTTACAAAAAAATCATAGTCACACAAAGTGATGTCAAAAGCAGTGTTAGCCATTTCCAAAATAAATTGCAAAAGTTGCAAAAAGCCCTATGTCTCTCTCTTTTTTAATTTCAGAGACATTTTTAATAATAATTAAGATGTGTAACCTGCCTTTCTTAATTAATCTGAGTTGACTAAACAAATGACATAATTTTGGGAGAACTTCCAGTATGCAAATTGTTTAAGACTGTACTAGGTTATGATAATTCTTGTATATGAAATGTATTAATCCTGTGGAAAACAAAATACAAGCATTTGTTTAATGAAATCATTACCACTAAACACTTATCATCTGTTTAATGAAATTCAGAAATTCACAGATGGTTGTTCTCTCATACAGCAAATGCATGTTTAGCAGAAACAATGTTTAGAAATAAACATAGTAATCAGTATTATAAATCTGTTCTTTTTGCAATAAAACTCAAAACATTTTTTTCAAACATAGATATGGACAATCAGCCTAGCATAAGATTATTCATCTGTTGTGAAGACTCCTCTTTGGAATTAAAATAGGAAATAATCTGCTTGTTGAAATAACAGATTAAAACAAACAAAAAAAAGTGGAACGCTATCCTAATCCAAAGGCTAGCAACTATCCAGAGTTCTCAAATCTCCAGCCACCATGTGTGTAATAAACTTGGTGAGGCTGATAATTACACTGAGGAATTATCCAGGATTACAATGGCAATAATCATTATCTCCTATCCAAAACTGGTGTAAGTTTAGTCAGCCTTCATCACAAGTACATTTCTTTGCTATGCAGAATATATAGCTTTGCACTTTTACTTCTTCTGTAGATTTGGCCTGCCTGTAGGCATTTACCCCTCACTGCCTGATTTTGTTCTGCTCTGCTTTAGATGTTCTCAGTTATTTAACTGTTCCCACATGAAATTCTGGGTCTGCCTGAAGTCGTGTCATGTTGAACTGAAGCTGAGATGTTAAAGCATGTGATTAAGCCATACAGCATAGCCTCACTCCTCTCTCACATCCACAGAAGTTCTAGGGATAAAGCTTGACAAAGTGTCTACAAAATCAAATTGCTTCTCAATGTTTCGTCCTTGGATTTGTTCTTCCCATATACAAGGTCAGCAAGCAGGAGAATAACTAATACAGGAAAGGAAGCTGGAAGCGAGCATTTACTTATGGGGATTAAAATGATACAGCATAGTGATTTTGCAATCTGCACTTTAAAGTACCAGATGTCCCATTACAGTAATCCCCTTAATTTAAAGGAATACACGTACGATTTCTTTTTGTCCTGCTTTGCTCTTGTTAATAAATTCTGTGTTGCTGTCCTGCTGGAAAGGCCAAAATTATTCTCTCTGTTTTCAGCTTGCTAACAATCTCAGCGTGAAAACATACTGGTCTCAACTATGGCTTTATTCAAGAAATAAATGTCAGGTAAAAGCCACTGTTTTATTGAAAACTTGGCAAGAGCTGGCTGCATTAGACACTGAATTTCTTACACTGGGTGAAATTAATTCATTAAATACAGATTTCATCTTTTTCTATTTCAGTACTTTGTGGAACTGGGAGAAGAGCTACATGTCAGAATACTCTTCAAAACAAGCTACTTGTGAATGATTTCATAAATACATTTCGTACGTTCAAGTTGAAATTTGGCCAATCTCCAGCAGTAACAGCCTGGAAGAGCTCACAACTTTCACATCAGGTGGCGGAACAGATTTCTGGGTTTCTATTGCTGATCTTTCTGCTTGTCCCTGGTGCAAGTCTATGGCTAAATCTGCTCTCAAATGAAGGCAAGGATGGTGGGTTGAAAAAGAAAATCTGAGCAGAGAGGAAGAGATGGGATAAGTTATGTAAAGAAGTCATCAGCCTTCAGTCCTGGGGAAAATGGGGTGATATTATTAGTGCAGCCAGAACTTCTATTGTTTTGCTACAGGGACTTTCTATGGCTGGAAAAATGTCCTGTTGGAGGCAGCGTAATTCCAGCTGCAGGACTGCCAGAGAGCAGGCAGGAAAAGTGAGAAACCTTGGAGTTCAGAGAGAAACCTTGGAGTTCAGAGAGAAACCTTGGGGTTCAGAGAGAAACCTGACTGTGAATTGTTTTTCTCCTGCAGAGGTGATGAAGGAGTTAGGGCACGGACATGGACTCCTTCCACTCTATAGGGCAGACCCACTTGCTGAAATGAAGAAAAAAAGTTGCAGAAGCTGTCAGAAATGTTATGATCAGTAGAATAAAATTATGATCCCTTTAGATTTCCCTTCCTGTGTTAGAACAGTGTAACTGTCATGCTAACAGTTGAACTTGGCCCTGCAAAAAATTCTCCATGGAACCTCAAAATCCTAGGTAACTACCGTGTATTTTCCTTCCAAGTGCTTCTCTGCCACTTTGCGTTTCTCAGACTTGTATAATTGAAAGGAAAAAACCTGAAGGACATTTTCTCCCCTCTACTGCATGGTTAAATCTTTGAAAGCATTCTATTTTCATCTAGCACATATCCTGCTCAGACTTACCCCTGCCCACCCTCTGAGCAACAACAAAACCAGATTATGTGTTAAAAACATGAAACGTTCTGTGCATAGGCACATTATATTTAAAATATTATTCTTTCCTAATGTATCCCTTTAAATCTTGTCTTCTTTCCCCCCTGGGAAGGAAGTCTGTACTTTTTTCCCTTCTATACATTTTCTGATGGCACTTAAGTCAGTTCTCTCAACATTGCCATGCATTTAATTTAGTTTGTACTAGTTCGTTTGCTGTTCCTGCCAACATACTGAGCTTGCTTTTAGTTCATGGACTGTAGGAATGGCACAGAGGTTTTAATCGGGAGGTACAGACAACAGAGGAATATACAGCACTGGCAGACCATTGTGTTTGTGCCAGACTATTAGCTATCAGTCATTTCCAGGGGGTTTTGTCAAGAATGTGAGTGGCTAGATGTCTTATTTTCATAGGTTTATAATTCTTTCTTTATAATTCCTTATAATTCCTTTTTATATAATTCATTGTAATTCTGTCTAAACTGGTTTTCAGAATTCTTTCTAAACCAATCACAAGTGGTGTTCCCCAGGGCTCAGTATTGGTGCCTGTTCAATTTCATCTCATTATCAATCATCTGGATGAGGGGATCAAGGGCAGACAACAACAAGTTAGGTGGGTGTGTTGATCTGCTTGAAGATAGAGAGGGTCTAGAAAGGGATCTGGACAGGCTGGATTTATTCACTGAGGCCAATGGGATGAGGTTCAACAAGGCCAAGTGCCAAGTCCTGCACTTGGGTCACAACAACCCCATGCAATGCTACAGGCTTGGGGAAGAGTCGCTGGAAAGCTGTCTAGCCAAAAAGGACCTCAGGATGTTGGTCGATATCCAGCTGAATATGAGCCAGCAGTGTGCCCAGGTGGCCAAGAAGGCCAATAACCTTGTGGCTTGTATCAGAAAAAGTGTGTCCAGCAGGATGAAGGAAGTGATTGTCCTGTACTTGGCACCGGTGAGACTGCACCTCGAATACTGTGTTCAGTTTTGGGCCCTTTACTCCAGGAAGGACATTGAGGTGCCAGAGCATGTCCAAAGAAGAGCAACAAAGCTGGTGAGAAGTCTAGAGCATGAGCCTTGTGAGAATTTGCTGAGGGAACTGGGGTTGTTTAGTCTGAAGAGAAGGAGGCTGAGGGGAGACCTTATTGCTCTCTACTACCTGAAAGAGGTTGTAGAGTGGTGGGTGACAGTCTCTTCTCCCAAGTAATAACTGACAGGACAAGAGGAAATGGCCTCAGGTTGAGTCAGGGGAGGTTTAGATTAGATATTAGGAAAAATTTCTCCATGGGAAGGATTGTAAAACACTGGAACAGGCTGCCCAGGGAAGTGGTAGAGTCACCATCCCTGGAGATGTTTAAGACATGTAGATGTGTTTGTTAGGGGCATGGTTTAGTAGTGGACTTGGTAGTGATAGATAACAGTTGGACTTGATGATCTTAAAGTCCTTTTCCGGACTAACCAATTCTATAATTCTATAATCTCTCTCCATTAGACACAAATCTCCTCCAAAAGCATCACCGCTCATTATGGACCCCCACATAAGACATTTCTTTGGCTTTCAGAATACCCACTGAGCTCAAGTGTCACACCTCCAGCAGATTGAAACAGTAATATTTAGTCAATGAGCACGTTTATGGGCTGAATTTTACTCCATGAGTTTTGATTTAAGTCGAAAAGGCAAATGTTAGCTTTGTAGAAATGTCTACCTTTTGGATTAGGTTTACATCACAAATTGCAGTAACTTCAATTTACAAAATATCAGTTGGTTTCACTGTAACAGGACACAGGGGACACTTCTTCTGGTCAATATATTTTAGTAAGTCTGAAGTCATGAGACCATTGAAGATTGTAACCACATCCCACAAACCCAGGAAAACAGCATAGCCCACTGCAGAATTGCTGCTGTAATAATTTTTTTTTTCTCTCATTTGTTTTAAAATAACATCAAAATAATGACACAAACCCCACAAAAAAATAAAAGTTTCCAAACCAACTTTTCAAAGTAGGTTTTCCCAAAAATCTAGATTCCAAATATTTTAATTCCAAAATATTTTCCCCATGAGATTTTTTTCCCAATTGATTCTATTTTGGAAAAACTGCTTCAACCTACTTTGCAACAACAATAGGAAAAAAAAACTGAAGCTTTTCCAGTCACCACACACTGCAACTATGTACTCATTGAGCTTCCTCACCGGTCTTATCACAGCCCTGTGAATGAATGGAACTGTTTGATTCAGACGTGTTCTAGCAAAAGAAAAAGACATCTTCAGTGCCCCATAAATCTTGTAATCTTAATACCAATGTTATTCTTACATGCATTCACAAGCAGTTACCATTGTCAGCAAGCAGAGCAATTTGTTCTGCAGAGAGCCGAATCTTGCCTAACTTGAATCTGCTCTCACACACCTCTGAATTGAAAAGCAATGCAAACACGTCTCCTGTAACGGGGAGCAAGATGATGTAGTAAACAGAGTAAATCTTTTTCTGCACATGTGACATCATGTAGCCAAGAGGGGAGAGAATAATATTAAATGCAAATCTGCTGAAAACATGGTCCTAAAAGTGTGGTCTGGATTCAAGGGATAAATCAGTGCTAATTTTACTCACATATATTTCTCATTATATAAAAAGAAAGTAGTAACACAGGTATTGGCATCATTTGGTGAGTGATCTGATCAACGAGTGAAGCAATGAAGACTGGAGATCATTGTTTGAGTTCTTGTATAAATTTACTGAAAAATAGAGCAACAACAGCAAGAAACATAATAGAAGAGAAGAAAGCGTTAAATTTTGCACATCCCTGAGGTGGAGTTTAGGTGGAAAGAAATGAAAGGGTATTAAAGGTTTTTGATAGATTCTAGTGAAGAGCCAAGAACCAGATCTAGAGCTTCCAAATTCCCATCCGTGTCACAGTTACTGGCACACACCATCTTTATATAATACATAACAAACCTACGTTAGAAAAAAGATTTTGTTGATTCTGCATACTGTGTACTCTAAACAGCAGCTTGAAAGGAAGATGAATCATAGGCAACCAGCTGACAACTTTATCTCCTGTTTATTGAAGTGCATAGTTGAATAGAGGAAACACTTAAATATAAGTTGGATGAGCTATAAAATTAGTGTAGTCCTTTGATAACTGAAACTGTAAAACATCCAGCAAGTAAAGTTTTGACAAAGCATGTTTTTTGGACAATTGCCATTCTCTCTATTGAGTTAAACCCAAATGACTGACTAAGGTGACAGGAAGATTTACTGGGCACTGGTGAAGCTTCTGGACACAGAGGTCCAGCACAACTGATTCATTTTCTTGGCTGCAAAAACTATTAATAATCTGTCAGTGATTTCAAACGGAAACAAAAACCTACAGAGTAATGTTATGCATTCAGAGCTTGGTTCATCTGTTTGTACATGTTCACCTGCTCTTATGAAGTCACATTTGCCATATATTTTATTATATTTCTGTCCACGTTTTCACAAGTTTCTTGGTCTGTTACAGCTGTCTTTCTCAAAGTGCTTCTACATTTAGTTACCAACAGTGTTGTTGGATCACACTAAAATCTTCCTTTGCCGTTTTTTTAATTAACAAAATGGACTGTGCCACAGCAACTGTGGAAGGACAACATTGTACTGGCATTAAAATCCTTTCCCTGTGCTTATTTTGTGTATTATTACTTTTCAGTACCTTAAGCACATTACTCCAAATGCAGTTTAAGACATGATAGGATTTGTTCTTATTTTTGGCTGGCCTAATCTGATGATTTCCAGGATTCTTGTGATAGGAATTAGATAGCCTTTGTGTAGCGTGAAAGTCACAAGAAGGGAGGATTGTGAAAATAACAATGAGCTTTTAACTGCAAGCTGAAAATAGAAACCACAGCACTTGACAATCTTTTGAGCAGAACAGCTTTTTTAAAAAGAGCAGTTTTTACAGAAACTGAGAAACAGAGGAGGTCAAGCAACAAAGAACAGGTCTACATTACAGAGAAAGCAACTGAAAAGTGAAGGTACTGCTCTGCAAAGCGAATAGTCAAGGAATTTGCTGACTTTACAAATCTTTCACCAGGGACCCTGCAGAGAAGTTGTACTTTTTTGCTTTTCTCTTTGTTTTTTTGGGGAAAAAGGATCATATACATTTCAGAGTATTCCAGTATGCTGGTAGGCATATTCCACTATTTAAAATCATCCTTTGTATCCCTCACTTATTTTCCTTATCATGGTTCAGCAGGGTGCTTAAATACATGATGAATACTCCTGCAATGAACTGAATGACGTGCTTAGATTTTGGTAACTATTAAAATACCTAAGTGAAATGAGACCTTAAATGAGATTTTGTATGTGATCAAGATAGGCCTCACACAGGTATGCAAAGACAATATGTAATAGTCGCTTCAGTTTCTGACATATTAGTGTGCATCCATCGATTTCAAAGAAGTCACATTGACTTATGTCATTGATTTATGCAGCTAAAGACTTGTCTCAATGTATATGTCATAAATATAAACTGTATTTGTGGTCTGTTAAATAAATACCACTTTTCATATGAATCAAACACTACATCAGACAGTATAAAAGCAAGGCTTTTTGAAGAATAGTCTAGGGCAAGGTCCAGAACAGAAGCTTTTGAGCAAACAAATTTCAAATCATTCTTGTCCCCGTTCTTGTCCCCTGTTCTTACAACTAGAACATCTTATAGTTGAGAAATGCAATATTCCATCAAAGTGCAAGAGAAGCCAAGTCGATGTCGAAAAAATAAAGATGGCAACCAAAGCAACTGTCTACAATGCTGAATTTGTGCTGTGCTCTGTTTAGCACAGAACCATTCTTGATTAGGCTGACTATGAAAAATTATAACTATCAGAGTCAGCTATGGGATCAGTCCAGGTTGCTTAGGGCTTTATCTAACTCTGTCTTGAAAACCTCAAGGATGGAGATGGCACAACCTTGCTGACTGGGTGAGTGCTACAGCCTGACTATCTCAGTGGCCCTCCATCAAACTCCTTCCAGTTTATTGATGTCTTTCTTGCACTGGAGAATTGCACTGTCCTAAACTTTTCCCAGATACCTCTGTTTATTTACTTAGAAAAGCTGAATGTTGCCTTTTTTTCTCTTATTTCTGTCACGATGCTATGAGGATAAACAGATCCCTGAGGGCTGGGAGCTGGTGGCAGTGTGGGCTTCCCATGGGGGTGAGCAAGGCCTCACCAGCCAAAGACTGTTCTGCTTGGCCAGGAAGCAGGGCATACCAGTGGACATTCAGGTACAGCCACAGGTAAGGGCAACAGGCATCTCTGTGGGGATGAGGATGGACAAGGCCAGGCCAGAATATTAGGCAGTTGTTCAGGGTTGGGCCTTGTCTCAGTGGCACCTGTGGACAAGCATATGCAGGGCTGCAGCTCAGCGGAGCTATAGCTCAAGTGTGAGCAGAGGACCAGAGCCACAGTGTAAAGCAGCTTCCTTGGGTCAGAAGTCAGCCCTAGATGTGGCCTCCCCATGGTGTCCCCCAGCACCCAAGGGAAGGGGCCACACTCAGTTGTGTTGGTGTTGAGATGGTCTCCAGCTCCAGCACTCAGACCTCCTGGCAGTACCAACCAACTGCTGCTTCTTAAGGTTGGGTTTTGTCAAAAGCCCTGTACATTCCTTGCTTAGAAGAACGGCTCTGCAGTCAAATGTACATAAAGCAAGGTATTAATTTACTTCTGTCCTCCATCATGACTAGGAATCCTCACACAAAAGAGCCAGGGTCCCATGAGAAAGTGAAAGACACTTCTACTCGGTTTGTTCTCCCACGTGCTGTAGAGCTTTTGCATGCAGAAAATGTAATTTCAGCCTTATGAAACCTGAGGCAGCCTGCTTTGTTCTAGAAGCTGTGCTGCTTACCACTTGTGAAGTTTGGAGCATGCTCCATTGTTATTTTGGTTAGTTTTCCAGCAGAATGTGAAGACACTTTGTTCATTCTGGAAGTGAAAGATCTGTCTGTATCAACAATCTACCGGATAGCCACAGTATTCCCCACATAAGGATGTCAAATAATAGTTGATGACACTCCACAATGCACCTCTTGACATTTTTATCTCCAGACCGGTAGATTGTGACACCAGTTCATGTGACACAATTGCAGAAAAGCAAGTGTAGAAGCAATAACAGACCCTCTAGACCATTTGTCCTGGGAAATACACATCAGTAAGTCTGGCTTCAATCACTCATAAGGTGGTTGAAGCTGTAACAATGAGTAAGATCACTTTGTTCATGGATAAACACAATGCGTTGGATAAAAGTTGTCAGGGCTTATCTCAAGGGAAATCCTTTTTTACCAATGCAGTCACAGTTCTATGGGGACTGTCAGCATGTGGCTAATGGAAATGGAGACTACATTATACGTTTTGATTTTTAAAACAGCTTTCGATAAGATTCCATAGCCTTGTTAGAGAAATTAAGTTGCCAAGAGATTGCTAGTCCAAGCTTTTGGACTGAAACTGGTGAAATTGTAAGAAAACACAGTTTTTGGGAGTCAGCAGTGGGTGTCCCTTGGATCCTTAAGGCAGTAATTGTTAAAAATAAGCAAAATATTTTGAAAGAAAATAGGACAGAATGAGAGAGTGACTATACCCTCTAAACTTGGGAAATTGTATTAATACTCCAGTAATTTAGTAGATACTTCCCTAATTCATTCCCAAGCATTAGGAATTATTACGACCCTTACAGCTGTGAAGAGCTCATGAGTCAACTGACCACTGCTCCCTCTTGTGTACCTTCTCACAGCTGGCTGTTCAGGCTTGGAGACAGCATTTTGGACATGCCTCTCTATTTCTCTTCAGGAAATTGCAGTTCAAGTGCTCTCCTCATCTCTGGTCATGAATGGGCCCTAGATTGCACTCCTTCAATTAGGCTCTAGTGTCAACACTCAGGTAATCTGAGGTCCTTACCACTGTATCAGCTAATATCCTCCTCTCTGTCTCAGCTTCCCAGAGAAAAATCAATATTATAAGGAATGACATTGATGTCTTGCCCATAAATGACCCTTTGAGAAGAATGCTTGTTTCTAGCTAACATGGAGAAGAGTCTCTTATTCCAACAGTACAGGCTGCTGTTCAAGGATACTCACCTCCTCCCCAGATCTGACATGCTTCTTTTGCCATTTCTTTAGTAGACTGCAATAACAGCTTTCTTTAATATTAAACATAAATATCTCAAAAATCAATATACATAACAGGAAAACAGCTTCCAACTCAGTAAATTCCTCTTGCCCCACAAAGATTTCATCCTACTTGTGTCATTGGTCTACCTGGATTTTCATAAGCATTTATCTTCACCAATTACTCCTTTATTCTTTGAAGATGTACACTCCACATTTCTCACCTCACATCTTCAGGTAAATTCTGAGGGAGAATACAATATACATAACACAGCCTGCATGTGTAACTATTACGCACAAATACAAAATAGTCATACTTCAGTCAACAGAGTTAAAAAGTCCAATGAAACTGTATTATCACAATCAGGAACACATTCAGATGAGAATTCATATTAAGTGCCATATGAAACATGGGTATCATAACAGCTGAGCTATCTCTAGATGTCATTCAGGTTGATAAGTTTGGTTTAAATTTTGAGAGGTTTTTCTTTCACTGCTTCCATCTTTACAAAGTCAAGCCTTTGCCCACATTGTGATAACCAGAGCTGGGCTTCTTCTACAGCAAATGCCATGTGGACAAATCCACCTCGGGTCTGGCAGCTGTGTTTCAGGGCATGTTTACTCCAGCATGTACTTACACGCCCAGAATTTCTGACTCCCAGAGTCATCTCCCCAGGATCAAGCGCTGGTATCTAGACCCACAGAACACGTCTCAGATGCTTTGTTCTGCTTCTGTATCACTACTGGCAATAAAGGTGGCATCATATTTTTACCCATACTGTCTTCAGGTGATGTTCCACTGTCTCCACATGATGCTAATTTCCAAAGAAGTTTTCTCTTGCTGTAACTTCGGGGACAAGCAAATGGCAATAGGGTTATGGAGGTGTTATTGAATTGTTACTGCTGACAATAAAGTGCCAGCAGAGAAAAGCACAGTTTGACTGCCATATTCCAAACTGAGTTACCAGCTCTGACAGCTAAGGAAAAGAATTTTGTACATGTTTTTTCAGTGGTAAAATGAACACATTTGACTCACAGCCCCTGAAACACTGTGTGTTTGGAATGATAGCTTTCATAGTCACTAAGCAGAGGAGAAACGTGATTTCTATAACTTCTTTTAATGCAGACATTTGCATTATATAAGCATATTCTGCATCCAGAAAATCATACAAAGACTGAAATTCTGATCCAAAGTTTTCCAATGACCGTACATACCTACAATAATAGCTTGAGCTGCCTAATCTTTATTGAATGTGTAGTGCACCGCTGTGGTAGAACAGTACACATAATAGTAATTTGTTTTTCAGCACTGAAAATCTAAATAATATTAACCTCTCTTTAGGTTCGATGTAAATTCAACTTGCTTATATAGCAAACTCTAGTCTTTCCTTGGATAAATTCTGCATCTCTCTTCTGTCTTGACCTTTGCAAATCTTCCCCATGACTACCAGTCAAAACACTCTATACATCAGAAATTCTTTCAGATCTCGCTGGAAGATTAATCATTCTGTATTCCAAAATATTCAGTTGAGAGCCTTTTAGTTAGTTAAATTCCTCAAATCACATTCAAATACTGCTTAAGTAATAAAAATGGGCAGAAATCATTAGTGGCAGTATCCTACATTTGCCATTGAAAAGGACATGAATATTTCCACACCAAAGATATTAATTCTCCAAAGTGTACTTTTTGCTTCCTAAGCCAGATCCAATAAGAGGCTTCTATGCCTGGAAGCTAACATATGACATTTAGAGGTCTGATTCCCCCTAGGCAGAATCCAGGATTCTTTGCTGAGTGTCTGGACTCTGGGTATGAGACACAGAGAATAACATACCACAAAATGAGACTTGGGGCAGATACTGTGCTAAGCAGAAAGCTGACAGAAGTATTTATGCTCAGAATGCAGCTACCTAGATGTTGTCAGTAAAAAAACATTGTTGGGATAACTCTGAACACAGCTTTAAAACAGTTTTAAAACACCGCTGCTCTGGCTCCTTACACAATCTAGTTTCTTCTCAGGAATACTGGATCCAAAGATAATCCAAATATAATAGCAGACAGATTTAAGAAAGTGCTGCCAGACTATATCCACCAACTCTCCCAAAGTAAACTGTCAATTAACACAGATGCACTCCAAACAGCCTGACAAATTCAAGCCTTGCCATGCCCAAGAATATGGGATGAAGGTGCATGTGTATGTTTGCAAAGAGTGTTCATAAAATCATAGAATGGTTTGAGTTGGAAGGAACCTTGAAGATCATGTAGTTCCAACCTCGCTGCCATGGGCAGGGACACTTCACACTAGGCAATGTTCATGCTCAAGTCCCTGCTCCTTCATCAGTTGTCTGATGGAAGGTAGAAAGGTTAACTGGATAAGAAATAATCAAAAAAGGGGCTCCAGGACTTGCTGCTCTTATGGGATGCACCCACTCACACAGGGGCACACAGTTTCTGTGGTCGCTATTCCACAAGTCTGGTATCTCCTTTCTATCACATTGGAAACATTTGTGTCCAAGGGAAGACTCTGAATTTAAGTAGATGGAGACAGATCTTTAACAGTAAGGTCATGTAGGTGCTCATCACTTAATCTCTGCACTTTCCCCAGAAAGTTCTTTTAATTCCCATGTATATCAAAGATTCATCATATAGTTATGTTGATAATAATTTCTCCTTGGAAAGTACCAGCAGGGTTGTTCAATATGAAAGACTCTGTAGAAAAAAATTGTGATGTTGTGATTTATAATTTGCAGACCATACAAATAACAGTCTTACTAGCTTTTCCTAACTTCATGTTTGTGGTACCACTAATTAGTAACTCTCTTGGGATTCTTCACCACCAGATGGGTGACCATATGGATATGGACACTTGTTTATAAACCCTGTTATTTATGCACTACCTAAAGAAAATAAACTTCCCCTAGATTTTATTAGGGAGACAGACATTAAAGTATTGTCATTCCATGGTGGTAGAAATTATGCTTTTCTTGACCCTTTTCAATAGAAGCTAGAGAAAAAGCTCAGGTTTTGGTTGGTTTTTTTTAAACTTCTTAAAGAAAGTGAAGATTTAAAGCAGTAGTAAGGTAAAAGGCTATTAACCGTGCAATTGCATCACTTTTTCTTCTCCAAAGAAAGAGCACAGAATGGTAAAAGGGAAAAAAACGTGTCTTGCAATAAGACTGACTCCTATAAAGAATAGCATGTTTTGACTATTGTAGGGTGCACTAGAAATACCAGCTAGAAAACCAGCAAATGAAACTGGCATTTTAAGTCCCACCAAGAATGACAAGGGGTCTGGATTTTCATCTATTACATCAGCAAATGTTCAGAAAAAGTTTAGTACCTCTAAGTCAACAGTTATCTGCATTCATGCCAGTGTAACTGAGATCAGATCCTGGCCTGGAAACTGTACTAAAACTAATAATATTAGAAGAACACTTTAGGCTAATGATAATTTACATTACTTTATTTGCCATTTACCTAAAGCTGCTTAATCCACCAGAAAAATTAATTTGCTGTTAAAAGACCTTTTATATCCCACTGACTGCAATGGACATTGGATAAACTTTTATGAGTTCAAAGCAATTTTCAAACAGAAACTAAGATAAATAGTAGCTTCTTTTAACAGCTGTCAATTGAGACAGTACAAGTAAGGAATTCTATGAAACAATTTATACCAAATCATTTTTACATCATTCCCGTAAGTCAGCAAGAGTTTTTTTGTAATGTGAAGTTACTAATTGTATTACTAACACATAGACAAATGCTATTGCACAGGTTCTTACACTGAGAAGAAATGGAACCATTTTGCATGCTGTGTATGACATCAGTTCTGTACTGATACACCTGCAAAACCATCAGCCCCTGCAACAAAACGTCTATTCATATTTTTGTGTAAGCATTAAACATAGTCTTATGCCATTGTTGAAGAACTGAAACATCGCCAAGCGGTATGAGCAATAAAAGACAGAGTTCTCTCTATCTATTCCTAGCAGCATTGTTATGTTCATCCCTAGGCATCATTGTCCAACTTCCAAGGCCTCATCCAGCTTCTCCTAGCCTCTGACCTTCCAGGCTGGGAACCTGCCTGAGCCCTGCTGAGGACCTGTTCACCTTCCCAGTTTATGGATAAAGGGAAGAAAGAGAGGTTATCTGAGTCTTATGGGGACATGAAGTCAAATGTGAGCAGGGTCTGAAAGTGAATATAGGAGCAGGGAAACAGAACTCAGATTGTTGGGGAGTTTTTATGAGTTTGTTTTGGGTTTGTTTTTGTTGTTGTTGTTTTCAGATATAGCTCAAGAAATGGCTTGATTTGTGTTTAGCCTCTACAGCCTCATAAATGATTATAATAAAGCATAGCTTATATTTTTCGAACTGTTGGTCTCAGCAACACAGCACTGCAGGGAGTTTTCACAAAGCAGCTCACCTTCAAAGCTCAGTGTGCAGGAATGCCTTATTTCCCTTTTGAAGCCCTGTAAGGGAAATAAAAAGATGGCATGAAATAAAGGAAGTATTCCTCTGTGCTGTAATTCTCTGCTCTAATTTGTCTGAAATTCTGCCTTACTTCAATATCAATCGAATTAACTCAGCTGTGAGGTTAAAATTAGGTAGAAGGTTTGCATTGGCACATCTCTCCCTTCCCTGTAATCCCCTAGTAATACTCATAGCAAATGTAGGAGCAGGATGGCTACCCAAGTACTGATTTCTCACAACTACTTAAAAGATCCATATTTTCAATGACAGAGTAGCACAGAAAGTGTTCTCTAAGGTCAAAGGTCTCTTCCTATTTATCTAATAGCCACATTACTGTAGATTTCACATAGAATTTATGGCTATGTCTACAGAGTACATTAAACAATGCCAGGGCACATTCCCGGACGTGAGTATTCAATTCTCTGCATGCACTGTTAAATCATTCATATGGTCCCTGGTGCTGTTTTGGCTCATGCCAACCAGCATTCCCCCCAGAAAAGGCCAAGAACAGTTTAGGAGCTAGCACAGGCCAGGGTTCACTCTTAAGAGGAAGTTTGGGTGTAACTACCTTGTTTTGGAAGCTACAAAAGCTACAAAGCTTAAGTAGTGTGGACAATAGCCAGTAGCGTCAGGGGCAGATGATGGTCTTGGTTACTTTTGACTTGTTAGAATAACGGTAGTCTACGATTTTGTTGCATGATAATGTACACGTCAATAAAAATATGACTAAAAAGGGTGAAATTTATAGCCATCATAGATCATAAAAATCACATTTCCACTGCAGCAGCCAGCAGTGCATGTTATTAATGCAGTTCACAAAAACAGTGGATATAGGAGGTGAAGAGAATGCCTAACAAGTTGGATCCAACAGGTACAATGCACTGTGAGGGCAATCGAGCACTGATGTTGAGTAGCCTCCATCCTTGGAGATATTCAAAAGTCATCTGGACACAGTCCTAGGCAACCAGCTTTAGGTGGCTAGGCTCAACTTCCAGAAGTCCATTCCAGCCTCAACCATTCTGTAATTCTGTGATGCTAATGAAGAAAAAGAATTCTAGATTCTTCTTTTGCAGTTGTGTCAAAGGCTACAGAGGAGATGAAGGAAAATGTCCCTCCTTCTGGACTGTTTTGTAACAGAACTGATTGTCTTAGTGTGACTGCATAAGGCTTAGGCAGCAGAGAGCTTGACCCATGAAAATACTCTTCTCCTGATTATGCTCCTATACTCTAGTGTGCAGGAAAGTGGGAGACTGGTGAACAGGTGAGTTGAGAGAGTTGAACAAAGTAGAAAAATACCTTTGCCACCTTTCCCTTGTACTGATAAAACATCAAACCCTAGTACTGACTAACTCAAGCTGGAATGCAACTTCTTCCTTTAAGGCAGAAAGTATTTCTCACAAAAAGGTGATGAATTGTCCAGCTTCTGCACAGAATAGGAAAAGCACAGGGAATAAAAAAGAAAACTTCTTTGTCATGAATTGACAAGCACGTTACAAAGGCATATTCTGCAAATATGCCTCCAGAAGAAGTAAGCTGTCATCCTGCATCTGAAAGAACTGCAGAGGCCAACAGGTAGGGTGGACATCTGACCACTAGGAACAGGACTGAGATCACTGCACTCACTTTTGACCACAAGTTTCAGGGTAAAAAGTCCCATATCCTATAATTCATCAGGCTTATCAAGTCAGAAGTATGGTCCTATTTACTGAACATGTTTGAGCACCAATAAATCAACTATTCAGGTAAAATCTGCAAGGGAAATATTTCAGAGGTGTCTTTAATATTTCACAGTTTGAAGAGGGTTTTATTGCCCCCTTACCTCTCACTTTTGATACCTCACTCACCTCATATCAACTGCACTACATGGTATTCTCTCTACGTAATTTGCATTCTGGATTAATCAAAACATTCCTTGATAACTAAGTAGAAAGATTTTAACCCCATTAGTAAAATATATATTTAAACACTTTTAAGAAGTCTATATTCAAGGTTTTTTTTAAAGTGCTCTTGGACACTGGAGAAATTGATGGTACTAGGGAGAACAACAGTTCTTACCACTGAAAATGGCCCATGGCTTCAGAAAGGTCACTGCTTGTGGAATGACTGGTGTAAGAGGAATTAGAGTCAGATTAGGGTGGGGAGGGGGGAAAAAGTGTTGCCAAGTGAAACAGAAGTGGAAGAAGAAAATCCAACACAGGGCTCAGCTCAGCTGATAGCTATCACTGAAACACCTCACACAAAGCAGGTTTCTCTTCCTGGCTTTGAATGCACCCTGCATGCCCAGAATTGCCCTTGTTGATCAGATGGGTCCCTACCTCTCACTTTCTACCTTGCCAGTAAAAGGGTAAAAAAAGTAATCAAAGTAGGTCCACAGTGCCTTGCAGAGCCCATCTGGGCTCTTCAGGGTCATGTAATCAGTGTACCAACAGCTACGTGAAAGCTGCAGGTTGTGCATGTTTTCACTGATACCTGGTGGTACTATCAACAGTTTCTATATGTTGCATCACTTAGCACATTCCTTCCAGGCAGCAGACTATGCTAGCTGAGAAAGAGGATTTCTGCCCCTGCTGGTGGCTAGGATGATATTTAAGCAGATGATAGATGTAGCATCTTTGAAACCATCACGGCTGAGAGAGGCCTTGGACCAAGGTCTCACTTTGTAGGTAAGAGCTTCTAACTGCTTGTCTTGAAGATAAAGGAGTGACACTACCACTGCGTCGCCTTCCTCTTTAAAAAGACAAGAGTAAATCATTATCACATGAGCTCTTTGAAAGAACAATTGCAGGGGATTATCCTAAAGAGAGGTCTTTGAGCTCTCATCTCTGGAAGATAGTCAAGGTTGAAAACGCATCCACATGCTTAGCAGATTCCACAGACTACATGGAGAGAGGTCAACATGAACTCTGAAATAGTTGAGTTGATCTAATAGCTCATGATAATTACAGGAGTGGCCTACTTCTGTTTTTATGCTCTCATTGCATCTCACATTCATGAGAGACCTTGCACCTCACTAATCCAGGAGAAAACTGTCCGCTCTTTCTTAGAGCATTTTTTTTCTAGCATAAGGGAAGGAACAAAGAGGAGGGGGAAAAAAACTGTGGCTCTGGCTGGGTTTAGCCTTTTTCATGAAAACTCATTCTCAGAGCCAACATTCTCAACTCACTTTCTCTGCCTAAATCATCCTGGTCATAGGATAGAAAGTCAAACTTCTAGATCTGGATGCAACCCTAGGCATCAGGGAACTCCACTTGTAGGTACTTCAGTCCTATATTAATTCAATTCAACAACAGTCAACAGGCTACTGTTCAAAAGCTCTCAAGGCCCAGTAACCACAGGTCAAACGGCACTCAACAGATCTGAGCTCTATTACACGTTCCTAATGACCCTCTGACTGAGTTAAATTTTATTCTTCTTCATTGGTCAATGACTGGGAGAATGTGGAGAAAGTGATGTAACTTGGCATGTGAAAAAAACCCTTTGGGAATCCCCCAAAAAATGGGTATTTTGTTGTATAAGTGAAAACTATTCACACCATCATTTTAAAAATAGGCCCTTGTGTAAAGCTGCAACAAACAAATTGATGCCTGACCTCATGAAAACAGATCTTAAAATGGGTAATTTAACACTTTAGTCACTCAGTTGTTTACCATATTTGTTCTTGTTATTAATAATGTTTGCTCCATTATTAATCCAGGATCTTACTTACTTTTGTGTGATTAGGATTAAGTCAGACTGGAATTCCATTTTTTTTTTTTTAATATATATTTAGTGGTAGTTGTTGCTTTCATGAACATAATTCCTAATGGACAAGCCGTAAGAGGTGAGTGTCTGTGATGTCACAAGTACATTGCCTGCTGGAAAAGATTGGAGAGCTGAATGAGATAAAGAAGCAGTATGTAAAAGTGGAAGAGGGGATTTTGTAAACAACTTATTATTTCAGCATTAGCCTTCAATATGCAGATTTCAGAGTTAATCAATAGCAGTAATTTCAACTTCTTACTGACCTAACCATTATCAGATGGCAATATTATATAAATATTCATTCATGTTATTGGAATGGATTACCACTATTATTCACAGCTATATTAATTTTTATAATGACATAATGGTTAAAATCCTTTTCATCTTATGTGTGGCATATTAAAATTTTCGTTTTCATAGAAAGAGATCTGCTCCATCCATCTTAGCACAGTTCAGCTGCTGAAGAATTTTCTGATTACTTAACCCTGAATAAATATTCGTGCTAAACTGCCATTTTCTCTCCTCTAGCCACAATCTACATTTCAGAATAGTGGGACAAGTGTTGGGAGGTGTCAAGCATTTATAATTTGACTTCAGTGAAAGTTACAGATGTTTGATACTTTTCAGGTCATGAATCAACGTCTGCTTCTCTAGCAGCTGAAACACTGATGCTGTCCACTGTAATTTGAGTTCTCTTTCAGAGCATGGATATGATTGTCAGTTGCTGGAGTTAATGGTAGTCTTGCCATTCATCCCACGTGGGCAAGAGAGAGCTACATGCAGAGAATAATAGAGATTTATTTCTCATGATTGCATTGAATATTCTGTGAGGGAACTATAGTAAAGCTGTATTTACAGAACAGATTTTATGCACGAGTCATAAAAGTATGTTACAAATAGCAGAGGCCTATGCTTCAAGTCCAGCTCTCCCAGCAACCACTGTTATGGTAAGATTTGGTCAGCCTTTGCTCCAAGTTCAAGGCTCCAGGTAATCAAAAAATGTATTTGTTTATCGACAAAACAGAAGAAAACACTTCTGGAAATAATTGTTTAGTTTATTTATCCAGTAAAACTTGTTATAAAAATATCAAGTCTGGTTCTTATATTTTATACTTGAGTGATCAAATTTCAGTAAGTATTGACATACAAGGCAGATGAAAATCTGAGAAGAGATAAATACATAAAGATGTTACTCCAGTGTTCATATATGGACATGTAAATGGTGTTAGATGGTGGTTTGGAGAGGGTTGCGTGCATTTTGAATATTCACCTCTGGGGTCTATAGTATTTCTGATAAGTATTTTCTACACAGAAATGCAGAGTTTCACAGATGTTTCAGAGATGTTTCACTGATGTTTCTGCTGCACAGATGTTGTCCATCTGATCTATGTTTGCACAATCCTGAAATTTCCCAAACAGGCTGACCGTCCAATGATTGGATGCTGTGGGTCCTCCTGCGTCTGGAGGGACACTGAATGCATTGCAGTTGCACAGAATTGTGCAAAATCTTCTAAGTCCACTCAAACTAAAGTTTCAGGCAGAAAAAAGATGTGACTGATGTTAACATATAGTAGCCATAAACCACTGGGATCTGCAAAGTGGAGATGTGGAGCAGAAGAAGAAAGGTAAATTAAATGTCTTGCAAGATGTTGCAAATGAAAAATAATTTCATTGAAAGTTGAGCATTAAGGAAATCTCACCAGTGGGGTGACAATTACAGCGTACCACTGTCAAGTTCTCCACAAGTTCCCAGCTCTCTATTTATTGTACTTTTCTGAAGGATTTTGATCTTGAGAGATCTTCATCACTTATAAATGAACCAGTCATTAGTAGTCTTTTATGTATCTCCAGAGAGCTATCACAGGTCTCATTAACTGCTCTATCTAAACAACTGAAATCTCCTGTTCCAACAGCATGTATTTTCAAGTCTGAATCCTTACCCATTACCATGACCTGTCTTATAGAAGCAGTATAAAGCCTGAATAAATTAGGTCAAACCACAAATCTTTCCACACTGCCTCAGTTAGCGTTCAGGATGCATACAAGAGATACTGAACTTAATAGTTCAGTCGCAAAGACTTCTTCAAGGAAGTTAGGAGAAAGTGAAGGACTGTGACAAAAAATTTATTCTGAACTGAGAGAATTGGTTTTTTCCACCAATTGTTGGTGATCTAATTTACATCATTCATTTTCTGGCTATGAATGTGATCATTTAGGTCAGAAAAGAAACCTGTAATAAAAAGGGTTTTTATGCAAAACCAGTTTGGACAATTATTGAATACTATCAAGAAAAGCAGCTGTGTTGGTTGTTCTTTTTTGCCACAGCTTTCCAGAGGAAAAAAAATAAATCTACAAATGAGTTGTCAATTCACAGCTTTCACCCTGTCCTTTATACAGTTCTTTGTCTAAGGCTGTGTAAGAACACTGTATGTACTTATTTGATGAAATAATTTTGCTTCTCTCAGTCTTACTACTATCCTTTATTTCAGCTGGAAATGTAAAACATATCCATACTGAACTAGAGAAAAGGTCCGTCTTGTTGAGTCCTGTCTATTACAGTGGCCAGTTGCTGTTGTTCATAGAAAGGTATAAAATCAGACTAAGAATCCAATGATATTTTCTCTCATCCACCCTACCAGCTTCCAGCAAAAATATAATGGGTCGCTTTGTACTCATCTCTTCACCCAATTTCTTCCCTTCCTGCTAACTTGAAGGATTTTATGGAGCACTATAACTACACAATCACTGTCCTCCTTTATGGGCACAGACAACATTCCCTCCCACCCTCTTCTTTTATTACATTTATACTCTTTGCTTGCCAAGATACTTTTATGGCGGTGGGAATGATTGCTTCACTCTTGATAAAGTCTGGAGTATCCCTTGGTGCTCCATATAACTTGTCACAATATTCTTAACAACAGCTCGTCGCATATTCCTGAGCAACTGACGCTTGCTACCAACTCCCCTGATGTGCTTTCTGACACTGTTAAAAAACATTCTTCTTTACAGCATCTCCCACACAGCGCTGTGCACCAGCTCTTTCTGACTTCTGCTTTTGGTTTCTTCACTTGTCTTAACTCCTGGGCTTTTGCCTTTGGAGACAATGAAAATTTATACATTTGCTTTGCACAGTAACTACACAAACAATTTGAAGTAAAACATCACCTTTGCTGCATCACATTTCGGTGGAGAGTGCTCTGTGTCTTCTTTTAAGCAGTATATCATAAACTTTTTTTTTTTTTAAATTTATCTGGAAAACAGGCATGTTTACCTGAAAATATCTTGCAGAGAGCAGCTTGCATTGCTACAAACTCTTCACTTTTCATTCAGCTCAGCCTTGCTGCCTGTTTCATTGGCATTTCCAGCTCACAGAATATTACATACGTACTTTCTGTACTGAAATGTGTGACCTAAAGGGAATAAAAGACCAAGCAACAGTATAGATTTGATTCTTCTTCAGAGATCTAAATAGGAAAGAATTATTGAAGATAATCTTAGGGCCTCTTGCTGAATCATCAAACTATTTTGCAGTGGTAACTGAGACAGCATATAAATACTGCATAGGTATCTCTTCAGGCCCTCTTCACAGAGCAGTTATATTCCATTAAAGTGCTTTTCTTGTACAGGTTAATCTCTCAGAATAAAAGTGGAAAATACAGCAACAAAACAAGATGATATTTTCAGTACTCAGTCAACCTCTCTTCCCTTGTCTGTACAAAAATGATTCCCAGAGGCAACCCCTCCGGGGCTCCTGAAAACACAAAAGGGAAAGGAATTAAAAAATATCACAGCCTGCTCCAACACATTCATAGTATTTATTAAAAGCAAACAAACAAACAAACTGGCATGTCAAAGGCTGTCCTGCTTTATACTGCATGGACTCTCACTGATTTACATGGTATGCAAATTAAATTAGATTTGGACCCAGTCTGACTGTAGGAATATATGTCTTGGATTCTGACTGATGGCGAAAGGTGAAAACAACCTCATGGTTGATATGAAGCAGAAAAGCTGGATTTTTTTTTTTTTAAATGAGAATGGCAAATCAGGCTTGATGATCAAGACAAATCCAAAGTGTGAAAGAAAGAGTAGAATAAGCTGCAATGTCACCTCTTGTAATTTCTTGTGCATCCCTCACTTTCTTTTTTCCTTCTCCTGTGATCATTTTTAGCACTAGAACCATATCTACACCAACTGAACAGCACCTGATATATGTTGGGTACTATGATAGTGTAACTACCGGTGACAAAAATATATTCTTATTGCAGCTGCACACATAGGAAAATGTTTCAACACTCAGCGTTGGACTGATTTCACATTACAGGTTAAAAAAATACAAATGTCTCTCCTAAGGGAAGTGAAGACTTGCAGTATAATGGCTAGATTCCAGGACCAGGGTACTTAGATAATTGTGCATTTATTTATAATGTATCTAATTATATACTCTCTACCATTCTGTTTTGATACCTTTATCCTGCTCTTCCTGTTGTATAATGATATTGCATATTTTGCCAGACAATTGTTTCTCATCCAAGCAGTGGTCTTATTTTCTTCTTGGACCTTGTATTGCCTCTCAAAAAGGGTGTTAAAAGGAGTCCATAAAATGCTTTAGGATCATTTGGGGATGAAAGGCACTATATAAATCTCAGTTATTACTATTAAAAGAACACTGAGTGAGTTGTCTAGAGGCAACTCCAGTATGTGGCTTGGCTCTTTATTGATAAATCATAGAAACTTGCATTACTGGTCTGCTTTACTGTATATGAAACAAGTGTTGGATGACACCTTGTATTTCACCAGCTGCTTTCCTGCAATTTCTCAAAGAAAGTAACACAATATATGACCCACCTGCTGTGAGAACATCTGAAATACCACAGACAATAAAAAGCCTTTGAGTTAAGTTCTTCCAGAGTGTCTTTTGTTGATATGCTCTATAGCCCTTACTCAGCCTTCAGACAGTATCTATAGCTTTCCATGGAAAAGAACTATGCTTATATCACTGTTCATCTTTTTTTTATGTGCATGAGAATTTGATGAGAATTTAAAAAAAAAAAAGAAAATTCTTTTTCCTTTTGTTTTCAGCTTCTGTATTTTAAATTTTTTTGTAATAAGGCTGCACAAAGAATCAATCAGCTCATTATTATCTCATTACCAGCAAGTACAAATTTATCTCCTGCAACAGTCCTTACAAAGGACTAATCTTGTATCCTTCACTTGTGTAAGTAAATTGTCAGATGTTAGTGGAACTAATTACAACTGCATTGTTTTCTGCTTTCATCAAGACTTCAAGGCCTGATTGAAGCATGGTCAATATCTACCGCTGTCTTCCAATAACATCTTTATTCCAGATGTTGATTTAAAAGGCAGTGTCCTCTTTGAAGAACGTGAAAGAACTTTATAAGCATTAATTCCTGCAGTGACCTGGAAGGGGGCTACAGCCATCTTTCAGGCAGGTCAGCTGAGTGGCAGCAAGGCAAGATGGTGGTTCTTCCGACACACCATCAGTGACTGAGCCACGCTTTGCATAATCCACACAACTCTCGCTATTATATTCCACTCGATGCCCTACAACCACTCTATGTCTTTGAATTACACTCAGTTCCTTTAGACCCACAAAGCAGCCACTAATTGTACTCTATGCATACAGTGGAATGGGATCTTAAGGGATAGACTTTTAGTAACTCTGATGACACCTTTCTAGTTTGTGCAGTGTAGCAGTATCCTATTTAAGATTGCTTTGTTTAATTATTTAACAGCCATTATGGTAACTGGATATACTCCAACTGTAATTTATTAACTCACACATTTGAATTATCCAAGTCTCTACATCCACTTCACAGAATTACAGAGGAACTAGAATAAGGTAATTGTATCAAAATGCTGCAGAATATTCCCTCTGCTTAGAAGTACAGGAGCTCTTTTATCTCTCATTGCAATAAGGTTCATAGGTTTTTCCAAACTATGCACTAAGACCATAAGAACAATTTTATACAAGAAGCAGTTGTTCATATAGCAGTATGTGTGCATTTTGTGTGTAAGTATACATATATGTACGTAAAAGTAAATATTTACACATATATATCCATTCATAAATATGTCTTCAATGTAAGACTACAACTCACTTCTCTTTTTGTGTAAAAAGTGGCATTGCATCCATCTGTCCATCCCTCTTTCTCTGCTCCTCTGAATATTCTTCACACCATTATCCTTGTCTCTTTTTCTATTCTTGTGCTTTATTGTCTACTTATTTTGTCTAAACTAGGTTGCCATGTTAAAGGATTCCTTTCTTACTGGAAATACTGCCCATTCCCCTGAATCCCTCTTCACTATCATCCTCTGCATACACTGCCTCTCTGTCTCTCACCTGCATTCACTGGACATCTCTTTTCTCTGGAAAATGGCAGCTTTGGGAGCAGCACCTCGAAAGTAGTCCTTCTTTGCTCTGATACAGTGTGTGCTCTTGCCATCAGCAGCTAGATTCTCTCCTTGCCATTCAGGCACTTTTACACATCTCAGAGCTGTCATTTGCAAAAAGAATAGAGACACATGGAGCAGCAGATGAAGAAAAAAAAATCTAGACTAAATCATGTGAGCAACCAGCTCCCTAAAAGCTGTAGCAAGCACTTACAGACCATCTCAGTGCCATAAATTAATTTGGAACTACTTAGAAAGGAAAACCTTTAGCACTCGAGATTCTTACTTACAGCAGTCTCTTCAACAGAATATTGCTTTAGTTATATCATGTATCTTTCTTAACCCAAGATACTTACCAGAATTCTGCTGTGCTCCAGACAATAAGTCATAAACATCATGAACATGCAAAGCCATTATAGGTCTTGGACTCTGAGCTGCAGCATCCTGCTGCTCAAATATACAGGCACAGGGCATAAAACTAATAACAGCAATTCTAAAAAGTTTTTGAGCCAGAAAAAGAGGATAGCAACCCAAAACTGCCTTGGAGGCTCTGATGTTCTAAAGCAAAAAGGAGGAAAACTCATAGTTTCCTTGGACTGACCACCCTTGCAAAAAAAAAAAAACAAAACCAAAAAACCCCTAACTTGCTCTGAACTAAGAACTTGCCAAAAAAGAAAAGAAGTTAGGCTGGCATGCCTGAGAAAGATTATTAGCAGATAGAGAATGTTTTCCTGAACAAACAGAATTGTGTCATCACTAATGCACAACAACCATGGTACACTTAACCTTTGTGTGCTACCAAAGTACAGCATCAAGATTGTCCTTCCAGCATGTCTGTAACTGAAAGCTTTTAATATCCTCCTTCCACCTTCCTCAAAGCCAAGTTATCAGGAACATAGAATGATTTTACCACTTATTAAAAAGCGCTATCTTGTCAGGCAATATGTTCTTTTCTGCAGGGCACTAGTGGATTGAATGTGCAAGAGAGACAAAGTGTCTAACAAAGAGAAAGTTGCTGCATGGCAAGGATTGCTTCTCCTTTCCCAAGGAAGCCAACTGGCAAGAAACCTCCTCGTGGAGTACAAACTGAAGCAATCCTAGGGCAGTAATAGGAAATCACACAAAGATGTAGAAAGGGACTGGTAGACATGAAATCTGTAACTATTTTTTGTAAATATTGCTTCAATAATAAATGAAAACTTGGGATCAAATTGCTTTGATCACCTGGCTCATTATGAACCTGTCTCTCCCTTCCTCTTTTTCTGCAAAGTGGAGTTGGAAAAAACAACTGTCACTGTCATGTTTTAAACCACCATTGCACAAACATGGCAGATAGCAAGCTGAGTACAGAAAGTAGCTGAGAATCAGGCACTCATAGGGTTAAG